>BSBK01001501.1:1347500-1538195 GCA_027943335.1 Chamaecyparis obtusa
TCAAGACATAATATAGAGTAATTCCTCAACTCTGCATATCTTGATCTTCAATACTTTGTGTGCGCCAATTCAAATACTGTATGCTTCTCTACTAATCTCCAATAGATCCTTGTGTTGACATCAATGATAAACACAGTCATGAATGCAACATATAACTACTATGGAATTGTTCTGAATACTCCCCCATAGGATACATTCAGTATTCATTCCTAACAATCTCCCCCATTGGCATTTATGACAACATAGATGAAAAAACATCCAAGTTCCATGAATACCAAACTGCAACGCTACTGCTCTTAAATATTTTCAAATCCTCTTCATCAATAAAATCAATCAATATTTTCACATCCTCTTCATCAATCAAATATTTTTAGGTTTTTCATTTTATATTTCTTCATGTCCTCCAACAGATTCTTTTCTCTCTCTTTTATTCTTCTCCCTATAGCTCTTCTCTCTTTTTAGTATCCTTCTCCCCATAGATGAATTCTCCTTTTTTATTTATATAAGTTTTATTTTTTTCATGTATACTTCTCCCCCATTGACATCAATAAAAAAATATCAATATGTCAATTCTCAATGTCAAAAGACTCTTTTTAGAAAAATACATTCACTAGAGTCCTTCATGACTCAGCTCAAAATACACATACTCCCTCATAGAGGAAGTACCAACATCCAATCTAGAAAGGATAGAGCTCATATACCACTGGAATGATGCAACAATCTGCATCACTTCTCAAAATTATGCTAGGGCATAACCCCAAGCATACCTCTCAAATACTCAAATGTATCTTTAGGTAAGGGTTTTGTAAATATATGTACAATCTTCTCCTTTGTACTTATATACTCAAGTCTAACTTCTTTCTATGCAACTTTCTCTCTCACTACATGATACTTTATTTCTATATGCTTTATCTTAGAATGCAAAACAAGATTCTTAGACATACTTATTATACTAGTATTATCATAGTGTATAACAACAGGCTCATCAAATTTGATTCCAATATCCTTCAACATTTGTTTGATCCATATTATCTAATTACAATTATTTTTTGTTGCTTGTATCATCTTAAAATGGAAACACTTCCATGTTAAGAGAATTTATCCCTCTGAGTAAGTGGTTTAGGGTCATGATTGGCATCTTTTCATTCTCCCTTTTCTTCCACTTCTTCTCTACACTTGATTTCTTCATTCTAGGTGAAATTAGGGTTAAGGTCTTAAGGACTTTCCTAATTTTCTCTCTTTCATGGCTCTATTTTCTAGGTAGGGTTTAGAAATGAGACCTCCTAGTCCTTCATCACATCATTTCATAGATTTTCTATCTGTTCCTGACACTGGGTCCTGCTCAGATATCAAATTCTGCATTTTTGGCACCCCTGGAACTCTTGTTGCAAAATCTGGCAAAGTTAGGGTTTGAGGTCAAAGTCGACCTTGACCCTGACTAGGTCAAGGTCAACCTTGACCCTGACTAGGTTAGGGTCAACCTCAACCTTGACCTCTTCCTGCCAGAATTTCAAAGTTTCATTTGCCGGTAATTTATCTTTCAGGAAAGTTATTTACCACTCCTAGGTCAGCTGTTTCAGGCTCTAAAATGGTAAATCCTTTAATGGTATTTAATCAAGGTATATTTTCTAAAGGTGAGGACCTAATTGTGATTTAATTCTCCAGGGTGGCCCATCTAGAGGAGTGTGCCCTAGATCACTATAAAAGGAGGCCTTCCTCTCTCATTTTACATATATCATCCAAGCAATCAAGCTCTCAAGTTCTCAAGGTGATCAACCAAGTATTCATTCAAGTATTCAAGTCTTCTTCTTCATCCAAGTTCTCCATTGAAGATCAAAGATTCAAGCATTCAAGCTATTGAAGGAATTTGGCTCAAGCATTCAAGATCTATCATTCAAACCCTAGATCTAGCCACCATGGTGGTGTGATCTTCCTTCAAGATCCTTTGTTCATCTTCAAGATCCATATCATTGTTTCCTCAAGGTGGATTTTAAGCATACAATCATAGAGGTTTGATAATGTTATGTTCAAGCTTTCATATCATTATATTTGATTACATTCCAAATACATTAGCATATATATTGAATTGCATAGCTTCATTGTTAGATTCATTTCTACTACTTGCTAGCATTCTCTTATTTCAATTTCAATATTAAGGTTGATTCCAAACTGGGGTTTGACCAAGGAAAATCCTCCAAACAAATAACAAAACCATTTTTCTTGCAAGTATAGGTGTGGAATCTCAGATTTGAGAGTGAATTTGGATACCCTTTTTGGCAATCTTTCAGGATCTGCGAACAGAATCGGAATCAGACTTCAAATAAATAATGTGGTCTTTGACCTTTTAAAAGGTCAAAGTTGACCTGTGTGAAATTGGAGAAAAGATTTATGGGTTTTGTCCGCCTCGACATTTCCAGTCTAGAACAAGTGACAGAATCTTCAGAAAGTTCAAACAGAAGCCAGAATTTAGAATTCAGCATTTTCTAGATCTGCCCTAATTCAAGGTTAGTATTTGCAAGCTTAATCCAACTATAGGAAGGTATAGGATTTATTCTTTCTTTCATATTCTTCATAGATTGATTCGATTGTGTATTAACCTCTTGGTTGATCAAATTGGATCTCTCTTTTGGGAATTTGGATTTAGGAGTGAATCTTACATTTTCCCCACACACATACACAAATAGTGGTGATTCCAAATTACCACTATTCACTGCTATATATTCTACTTCTATTGTACTCTGTGAAATACAATTATGTTTATTTCTTAGCCAAAAAACCAATCTTCCTCGAAAGAAAAATACTCCACCACTTGTATTCTTTTTATCATCAACACTACCTCCACAATCTGCATCTATATATGCACATAGGGTAAAATCATCATATTTTTCATACCATAATCCATATTGAATTGTGCCTTTCAAGGACCTTAGTATTATTTTTATTGCTACATAATGTGACTCTTTAGGATCAGCTTGAAATCTTGCAACAATTCCAACTGCATGTGATATATCTGGTCTTTTATGAGTTAAATTTTGTAAACCTCTAATCATAGATCTGTACTTCTTTTGTTCAACTACAAGAGTTTCATTTGTGCTAGATAACTTATGACTAGTTACCATAGGTGTGCTAACCGGATTACAACTTTCCATTCCAAATCTCTTCATAAGGCATTCACATACTTTGTCTAACATAAGAAAATACCATCATTGTTCTGTGTTATCTGTAATCCTAAAAAATATTTCATCTCACCAATCATGTGCATTTCAAATTTATTTTTCATTTCATCTAGAAATTTATCACTAGCTTCATCTTCTCCACCAAAGATAATATTATCAACAAAAATAACTACAACCAATAGACCATTCTCAATTTCTTTCATATATAAATTATTGTTTGTTGTACCAATTCTATCAAATACTTATGTATTCTTTCATACCAAGTTCTAGATGCTTATTTTAGTCCATATAAATCTTTGTTCAGTTTGCATACCATGTCTCCTTTATGAGTTAAGGGAAAACCTTCAGGCTGCTCAATATAGACTTCTTCTAATTCTCCATTCAGAAATGTTGACTTGACCTCCATCTGATATACTTTGAATTTCTTATAAGCTGCATAATCCAAAAAAATTCTTACTACTTCAATTCTTACAACAAGTGCAAAAGTATCTTCATAATCAATTCCTTCTTGCAGTGAGTGGGTATGTGCAGGATCATGGTATGCCAAACTAGGCCCTTAAGTGGCAATGAAAATTTAGAAAATCAAGTTTAGGCAAGTTGACATAAAAATTTGAACAAGTTATAAATATTATCTAAAAAATATGTAAGAATAAAATATGTAGAAAATTGAATTTATTTTCTAAGATACTAGGTGTTTTTTGAAAAACAATTATTCTATATGTTGAAAATTTCAAATTTCAATGTAGTAGTACAAAAATTTCAAGAAAAAAAAAAGTAGGTGTATGTCTAACCACCTTAAACATAATCAAATGATAAATTTTTTTTACAAGATTCTAGATATAAGTAGTAGACTCATGTCCGGATGTGACACATATTTGTTTGTAATTTTTTTTCAAGTAAATAATTAATTATGATTTTTCTTCTACAACTTTTCCAGAATACAAAAACTCTTGTGTCTGACCACGTTAACTTAGTCTAAACTTTATCAAATTGAAAACTTTTTTTATTTTTCTTTTAGTAGGAAAAGTATAGAATTTGACACATGTTTTGGATTTAAAAAATCTTATATAGTTTGAAAGTTATAGCTATTTTTCAATAAGTCTATCAATTAGGACTAGAAAGATAACAAGTAGGTGTATGTATGACCACGTTAAACAAAATCAAATGATAATATTTTTTTATAATATTCTAGATAAAAGTAGTAGACTCATGTCTGGATGTGATGTATATTTTTTTTTATTTTTTTCCAAGTAAAAAATTAATTATAATTTTTCTGCTACAATTTTTCCTAAATATAAAAACTCTCATGTCTGACCACCTTAACTTAGTCTAAACTTCATCAATTTGAAAGAATTGTTTATTATTATTATATTACATGAATCATATATTGTGATGTATATTTTAGATTTCAAAAATGTTATATTGTTTGAAAGTTATAGTTGTTTTCCAAAGAGTCTATCAATCAAAACTTCTTTTTCACATCACTACCTTTTGGCATACCATGATCCTACACATACTTGAGTATCCTTTACATACCAATCTTGCTTTGTTCCTTACAACTTCTCCTTGTTCAGTCATCATGTTCCTAAATACCCATTTAATTTCTATAACATTCTTATCTTTAGGTCTAGGGACCAATTCCCAAGTCTTGTTCTTTTCAATTTGATCTAGTTCTTCCTTCATTTCTTTAATCCAATGTTCATCTTTACAAGCTTTATCAGTAGATTTAGGTTAGATTTTAGAAATTAAACATAGTTCTTCTTGTACCTTTTTGGTGTTATGATGAAGGGTGCTCCCCTTAATACCACAAACACATAACAGAAACAGAGAAACCACAATAATTTGCAAGAACAGAAAATTGGCTTCTTATTATCTCCACAAATGTGGAATTACAAACTTTCAGAATTACAATATGCAAAGCCACATGGGCATTCCCTTACAATATTCTGTAGGACAAAGCCTCGAACTATTACCCAGATCTACTACCCAGAACTATTCTGAACTGCCTAAGACAATAATACAGCCTTCCTTATATAGGCAATTTTCCACCGCCTGGGAAGGTTCCAAAATTTTAGCCAATAAGGCTGACCAAACTTAGAATTATTTTATTTTACATTTCATTACATCATAGTCGTCTCAAGATAACCTTGAAACCTGAATAAAAATTTTGAAGAAAATTATTTTTCGCCATTTCAGGTGGCCCAACTTCCGAAGACCATAAGTCATCACCAGTTGACCCGATCGGCTATTATAACCTCATTTCAGAAATGCCACGAAGCGCTCCATAGGCTTGACTGGCGCAAGCACCTGTCACCCAAATTTTTGACCTCATACGGGGCCTCTAAAGCCTTCAAAATTGAGTTCAAAGTTTCTGTACCCTGCTGCCAATACCGAAAATCTTCAATATCTTCCAATATACACTTGATCTGGCAATGAAACTTTACTGGCAGACTTATATGACCAAAATGAACCTCCAAGAAACAAATCAGATCATTCTCAGCACCTACAAAAATTACCAAAAATAGTAACTTTCCATAAATAGCAGCTCTGCACAAAATAGCCCTTATTGAAAATAAAAACAGAAATGTTTTTGGGTGATGCAAGATTGCTCTTACACCCAGGATGCTCCTGCATCAAACACCCGGGGTAATTTGAGAAGTGACCCTGTCACAATTCAGGTGTGCAGAGGAAAACCAAGATGGCTAACCTCCTCCTTTGTCAGCCATGATGAATCTTCAACAGGTCATCCTTTCCACTTGACCAGTTATTCTTCATATGTCCTGTTCCTTGTGCTTCTGCCAACACGACTGTCTAGTATATCTTCGATCTCCTTAGTGTCTGAACTAGTTGCTGGAATACTCCACTGTGCTGCTGTGATCTCATCTTCAACACCTCCTTCATGATACTCTGTCAGATCTGAAATGTTAAACACTGGTGAAATATTTAGCTCAGTAGGCAATTCTACCTCATATGCATTTCCTGAATCATGTTTCTTCAATATCCTACATGGTCCAAACTTCTTCATTTTTAGCTTGTTATATGTACCAACTGGAAACTGCTCCTTCTGCAAATGAACCATGACTTCATCACCAATCTGAAATTCCTTATACCTCCTTTTCTCATCTGCCTTAGCCTTATACTATGTGTTCATCTTGCTTCCTCACCTCCCCATGGATGTTCTTCAAGTGTTCTGCAAAATTCTCAGCTTCAGCACTACTTATTTCTCATTTATCTATCTTCCTCAATTCAGATGCATTTCTTGGACTGCTTCCATATACAATCTGGAATGGTGATTTACCAGTGCTCCTGTTGATAGAATTATTGTATGCAAATTCCACTTGTGGTAAAATAAAATCCCATCCTGTTGGCTTATCTCCAACCAAACATCTCAGCAAATTTCTCAAACTTCTATTCACCACCTCTATCTGTCCATCAGTCTGTGGATGATGTGATGAACTGAACTTCAAATCTATCTTCAACTTCTTCCACAATGTACACCAGAAATATCCAACAAACTTAGTGTCCCGATCTGAAACTATGGTCCTTAGCAAACCATAAAGTCTCACTACTTATTTGAAAAACAATTCTGCTACATGAACAGCATCAGTAGTCTTCTTGCAGGGAATGAAATATGCCATCTTTGAAAATCGGTCAACTACTACAAAAATTGAATCATGTCCCCGCTGTGTCCTCGGTAAACCAAGAACAAAGTCCATACTGATATCCTCCCAAGGCTTCTCTGGTATAGGTAATGGTTGATACAACCCTATATTCTACTTCACTCCTTTCGCTATCTGACATACTCTCCAACTCTGTACAAACTTCTTCACATCTTGCTGCAATTGTGGCCGATAAAAATTTTCACCAACCAAAGCAAAGGTTTTATCACGACCAAAATGTCTAGCCAATCCTCCACTATGCTTCTCCTTGATGAGATTCTCCCTCATAGAACTTCATGGAATGCACAACTGACTCCCTCTGAATAGTATATCATCCTAGATGATGAAATCCAACCATTTCGTCCTGTCTAGAGTAACAGGTTCTTTACAAGCTTTCCAAGCTTCACCAAAATCAGGATCCTCTGGATACAAATTTTTGAGTTCCTTGAACCCAACCACTTCAATCTGCATTTCTATCATCAATAGTTGCCTTCTGCTAAGAGCATCTTCAACCCTATTAGACTTTCCACTCCTGTATTTCAAAACAAATGTATAACTCTGCAAAAACTCAACCCATTTCAAATGCCTCTGATTCAACTTTCCTTGACTATTCAAATATTGCAAAGCTTGATGATCAGTATACAAAACAAACTCCTTTGAAGCAGATAATATCTCCACTTCTTTAATGCCTGAACTATAGCATAAAATTCTTGATCATAAACAGAATATTTCCTCTTGTCATCATTTAAATTCTCACTGAAATAAGCAACAGGTTTACCTTCTTGGCTCATAACAGCTCCTATTGCAGTACCACTAGCATCACAATCTACTTGAAACACCTTATTAAAATATAGAAGTGCTAAAACTGGTTGTTCTGTAACTTTTTGTTTCAACAATTGAAAACTTTTTTCTGCCCCATTAGTCCACTTAAACTCTTTTCTATCCCCTCTCATTGTTTCAGTGAAGGGTCTACAAATACTGCTAAAATTTCTGATAAACTTTCTGTAAAAGCTAGCTAGACCATGAAAATATTTTACCTCAGTAGCACTCCTCAGAGTAGGCCATTCAAGGATAGCCTGTACCTTCTCTGGGTCTATTTTTAAACCTTCTGCTGAAACTACAAATCCCAAATACACCAACTCTTTCTTCACAAAACTGCACTTCTTCAAATTAATCAATAATTTCTCTTCTCTCAGCTTCTCAAATACCATACGAATATGCATCATATGCTCATCCAATGTCTTACTAAAGATCAAAATATCATCTAGGTAAACAATGAAAAACTTACCCAGAAATTCTTTCAGAACCTCGTTCATGAGCCGCATGAAAGTGCTTGGTGCATTGGTTAGCCCAAAAAGCATGACTAACCACTCATATAGTCCTTCCTTTGTCTTGAAGGCAGTCTTTCATTCATCTCCTTCTCTGATCTGAATCTGATGATATCCACTTTTCAGATCTATCTTTTAAAAATACACAGCTCCACTCAAACAGTCCATAATATCATCTATTCGTGGCAATGGAAACCTGTACTTGATTGTGATCTTGTTTATTGCCCTATAATCTATACACATCTTCCATTCTCCATTCTTCTTTGGTGCTAATACTGCTGGTACAGCACAGGGACTCAGACTCTCACAGATCAATCTTTTTTGTAACAGTTCATGTACTTGTCTGTTCAACTCCTCACTTTCTGCAGGTGTCATTCTGTGTGCTGCCTTATTTGGAAAACTCGCTCCTGGGATCAAGTCCATCTGATGACTGATCTTCCTGAGTGGTGGTAATCCATTAGGCACGTTATCGGATACAATATCCTGAAACTAATTCAACAAATCTGCAACTTCTACATGAATATCTTCTACTTCCTCTTTACCATCTTTTGGAATTAAAGCAAAACATACATGCTCATGCCTCATACCATCTAGGAAATTTCTTCCATCAACAGAAGTTATCCTTGCATTACCACATACCTTTTCTTCAGTCTCCTTCAATGGTTTTAGCTTACGTCGCACTCCATCCTTTGTCAGGGAATAGGTATTCGCATGGCCATCATGTACAGTACATCTGTCAAACTACCATGGTCTACCCAACAACATATGACATGCATCCATAGATATGATATCACACAATACCTCATCTTGGTATCTGCCAATCTTGAACTTCACCAGGCATTGTTCATTGACCATGACCCTTTGGTCATCCTGTACCCAGGCAATCTGATATGGATGTGGGTGTTTCTGTCTCTTGAGCTTCAACTTTGTCACCATCTTTTCTGACACCAAATTGTCAGTGCTTCCACTATCGATAATCACATCACAACATTTACCTTCACACTTGCACCTAGTGCGAAACAAGCTCCTCCTTTGCTCAAGTTCATTTTCACCACTCAACATGACTCTTCTGTTAATCAACATTTCTCCTCTTTCAGCATCTTTAGAATTTGATGATCTAGCATCTTCATCTACATGTGCAACTCTGGCCTAGCCTTCATTTCTCCTATCTGTTCTGCCTTGGCACTGAGGACATTCAAATGCCCTATGACGTTCTTCTCCACAGTGAAAATATGTTCCACGGAAGCCACCTCTTCCAGATCCTTGTCCTCTTCCTCTTCCTCTTTGATCTCTATTATTCTGATCCTAGAAGTGATTGGAATTATTTTGTCACTGATTCTGACTGCTACTGGCCTCATCATTCTTTTTGGGATCTTCATTTCTGCCACCATATGACCGTCCACCAGATCGTCCACCGCGACCTCTTCCATTTTGTCTGCTCTAAAACTTCATGTTCAGATTTTCCTCTACTTTTAGGGCAAACTGGTATGCCTCTTCAATACTGTTCATTCGAACCAGATTCAGCTCTTCCTGAATGCTTGGCCTTAACCCATTAAGGTATTGGGAAACTTTCTCCTTATCAGCTTCTGCATGTCCTGTTCTGATGAGAAGTCGATAGAACTCTTTTGTATACTCCTGAACAGATCTTCCTGCTTGCTTCAAACTCTACATTTTCTTCAGTAGGTCAAGCTCATAATCAACAGGAATGAACTGTCACTTCAATTTATCCACCATCCGATCCCATCTCTTGATTTTCTCCTTTCCCCTTCTATTTCGCTCCAACTAAATCTCTTGCCACCATATCTTTGCATGACCTTTCAGTCTGGCCTTCGCAAATTTCACCCTATCAGGATCCTCAATATCTTCATACTCAAAATATTCTTCACATTCATTGATCCAGTCGATCAATTCCTCTGGGTTAAAATTTCTAGAAAATGTAGGAACCTCAATCTTAGGTCTTTTCCCACTCTTGGAAATCACCCGAAAAAATCTTTTTTCCTCCTGGTTCACAATTTTAACTTCTCCTTCTTGATATTCTTCTTCAGCTTCATCCTCGCTTTCATCTCTGACATTAAGATTCATTCCTCTGTGAATCTCCTCTTGCAATGCTCGCACTTCTCTCTGCAGCTCCCTAAACTCAGGTGTCACAGCACTAGCTCTTTCACCACGTTCTCTTCGTGGAGGCATTTTCACGATGCGCACTGAAACCCTAACCACGGTCCTGGTGCAAACTGCCTCACAGTCGGCGATCTGTTTACACACTCAAGAAAAAATGCTCTGATACCACTTGATGAAGGGTGCTCCCCTTAATACCACAAACACATAACAGAAACAGAGAAACCACAACAATTTGCAAGAACAGAAAATTGGCTTCTTATTATCTCCACAAATGTGGAATTACAAACTTTCAGAATTACAATATGCAAAGCTACATGGGCATTCCCTTACAATATTCTGTAGGATAGAGCCTCAAACTATTACCCAGATCTAATACCCAGAACTATTCTAAACTACCTAAGATAATAATACAACCTTCCTTATATAGGCAATTTTCCACTATCTGGGAAGGTTCCAAAATTTTAGCCAATAAGGCCGACCAAACTTAGAATTATTTTATTTTAAATTTCATTACATCATAGTCAGCTCAAGATAACCTTGAAACCCAAATAGAAATTTTGAAGAAAATTATTTTTCGCCATTTCAGGTGGCCCAACTTCTGAAGACCATAAGTCATCACCAGTTGACCCGATCGGCTATTATAACCCCATTTCGAAAACACCACGAAGCGCTCCACAAGCTTGACCAATGCAAGCACCCATCACCCAAATTTTTGACCTCATCCGGGGCCTCTAAAGCCTTCAAAATTGAGTTCAAAGTTTATGTACCCTGCTGCCAAGACTGAAAATCTACAATATCTTTCAATATACACTTGATCTGGCAATGAAACTTTATTGGCAGACTTATATGACCAAAATAAACCTCCAAGAAACAAATCAAATCATTCTGAGCACCTATGAAATTATCAAAAATAGTAACTTTCCATAAATAGCAGCTCTGCACAAAATAGCCCTTATTGAAAATAAAAATAGAAATGTTTTTGGGTGATGCAAGATTGCTCTTACACCAGGATGCTCCTGCATCAAACACCCAGGGTAATTTGAGAAGTGACCCTGTCACGACTCAGGTGTGCAGAGGAAAACCAAGATGGCTAACCTCCTCATTTGTCAGCCATGATGAATCTTCAACAGGTCATCCTTTCCACTTGACCAGATATTCTTCATATGTCATGTTCCTTGTGCTTCTACCAACATGACTGTCTAGTATATCTTCGATCTCTTTAGTGTCTCAACTAGTTGCTGGAATACTCTACTGTGCTGCTATGATCTCATCGTCAACACCTCCTTCATGATACTCTGTCAGATCTGAAATGTTAAACACTGGTGAAATATTTTGCTGAGTAGGCAATTCTACCTCATATGCATTTCCTGAATCATGTTTCTTCAATATCCTACATGGTCCAAACTTCTTCATTTTCAGCTTGTTATATGTACCAACTGGAAACCGCTCCTTCCGCAAATGAACCATGACTTCATCACCAATCTGAAATTCCTTATACCTCCTTTTCTCATCTGTCTTAGCCTTATACTATGCATTCATCTTGGTAATATGCTTCCTCACCTCCGCATGGATGTTCTTCAAATGTTCTACAAAATCCTCAGCTTCAACACTATTTATTTCTCATTTATCTATCTTCCTCAATTCAAATGCATTTCTTGGACTGCTTCCATATATAATCTGGAATGGTGATTTACCAATGCTCCTGTTGATAGAATTATTGTATGCAAATTCCACTTGTGGTAAAATCAAATCTCATCCTATTGGCTTATCTCCAACCAAACATCTCAGCAAATTTTCCAAACTTCTATTCACCACCTCTGTCTGTCCATTAATCTGTGGATGATGTGATGAACTGAACTTCAAATCTGTCTTTAACTTCTTCCACAATGTACGCTAGAAATATCCAACAAACTTAGTGTCCCGATCTGAAACTATGGTCCTTGGCAAACCATGAAGTCTCACTACTTCTCTGAAAAATAATTCTGCTACATGAACAACATCAGTAGTCTTCTTGCAGGGAATGAAATGTGCCATCTTTGAAAATCGGTCAACTACTATAAAAATTGAATCATGTCCCCGCTGTGTCCTCGGTAAACCAAGAACAAAGTCCATACTGATATCCTCCAAAGGCTTCTCTGGTATAGTTAATGGATGATACAATCCTATATTCTACTTCACTCCTTTCGCCATCTGACATACTCTACAACTCTGTACAAACTTCTTCACATCTTGCTGCAATTATGGCCAATAATAATTCTCACCAACCAAAGAAAAAGTTTTATCATGACCAAAATATCCAGCCAATCCTCCTCTATGCTTCTCCTTGATGAGATTCTCCCTCATAGAACTTTTTGGAATGCATAACTGACTCCCTCTCAATAGCATATCATACTGGATGATGAAATCCAACCATTTCATCCTATCTAGAGTAACAGGTTCTGTACAAGCTTTTCAAGCTTCACCAAAATCAGGATCTTCTGGATACAAATTCTTGAGTTCCTTGAACCCAACCACTTCAATCTACATTTCTATCATCAATAGTTGCCTTCTGCTAAGAGCATCTGCAACCCTATTAGACTTTCCACTCTTGTGTTTCAAAACAAATGTATAACTCTGCAAAAACTCAACCCATTTCAAATGCCTCTGATTCAACTTTCCTTGACTATTCAAATATTGCAAAGCTTGATGATCAGTATACAAAACAAACTCATTAGGAAGCAGATAATGTCTCCACTTCTTTAATGCCTGAACTATAGCATAAAATTCCTGATCATAAACAGAATATTTCCTCTTGGCATCATTTAAATTCTCACTGAAATAAGCAACAGGTTTACCTTCTTGGCTCATAACAGCTCCTATTGCAGTGCCACTAGCATCACAATCTACTTGAAACACCTTATTAAAATATAGAAGTGCTAAAACTGGTTGTTCTGTAACTTTTTGTTTCAACAATTGAAAACTTTTTTCTGCCCCATTAGTCCACTTAAACTTTTTTCTATCCCCTCTCATTGTTTCAGTCAAGGGTCTACAAATACTGCTAAAATTTATTATAAATTTTCTGTAAAAGCTAGCTAGACCATGAAAAGATCTTACCTCAGTAGCACTCCTCAGAATAGGCCATTCAAGGATAGCCTGTACCTTCTCTGGGTCCATTTTTAGACCTTCTGCTGAAACTACAAATCTCAAATACACCAACTCTTTCTTCACAAAACTGCACTTCTTCAAATTAATCAATAATTTCTCTTCTCTCAGCTTCTCAAATACCATACGAATATGCATCATATGCTCCTCCAATATCTTACTAAAGATCAAAATATCATCTAGGTAAACAATGAAAAACTTACCCAGAAATTCTTTCAGAACCTCGTTTATGAGCCGCATGAAAGTGCTTGGTGCATTGGTTAGCCCAAAAGGCATGACTAACCACTCATATAGTCCTTCCTTTGTCTTGAAGGCAGTCTTTCATTCATCTCCTTCTCTGATCTGAATCTGATGATATCCACTTTTCAGATCTATCTTTGAAAAATATACAGCTCCACTCAAACAGTCCATAATATCATCTATTCATGGCAATGGAAACCTGTACTTGATTGTGATCTTGTTTATTGCCCTAGAATCTGTACACATCCTCCATTCTCCATTCTTCTTTGGTGCTAATACTGCTGGTACAGCACAGGGACTCAGACTTTCACGGATCAATCTTTTCTGTAACAGTTCATGTACTTGTTTGTTCAACTCCTCACTTTCTGCAGGTGTCATTCTGTGTGCTGCCTTATTTGGCAAACTCGCTCCTAGGATCAAGTCCATCTGATGACTGATCTTCCTGAGTGGTGGTAATCCATTAGGCATGTTATCAGATACAATATCCTAAAACTCATTCAACAAATCTGCAACTTCTACAGGAACATCTTCTACTTCCTCTTTACCACCTTTTGGAATTAAAGCAAAACATACATGCTCATGCCTCATACCATCTAGGAAATTTCTTCCATCAATAGAAGTTATCGTTGCATTACCACATACCTTTTCTTCAGTCTCCTTCAATGGTTTTAGCTTATGTCGCACTCCATCCTTTGTCAGGGAATAGGTATTCGCACGGCCATCATGTACAGCACATCTGTCAAACTGCCATGGTCTACCCAACAACATATGATATGCATCCATAGATATGATATCACACAATACCTCATCTTGGTATCTGCCAATCTTGAACTTCACCAGGCATTGTTCATTGACTATGACCCTTTGGTCATCCTGTACCCAGGCAATCTGATATGGATGTGGGTGTTTCTGTCTCTTGAGCTTCAACTTTGTCACCATCTTTTCTGACACCAAATTGTCAGTGCTTCCACTATCGATAATCACATCACAACATTTACCTTCACACTTGCACCTAGTGCGAAACAAGCTCCTCCTTTTCTCAAGTTCATTCTCACCACTCAACAGGACTCTTCTGTTAATCAACATTTCTCCTCTTTCAGCATCTTTAAAATTTGATGATCTGGCATCTTCATCTACATGTGCAACTCTGGCCTGGCCTTCATTTCTCCTATCTATTCTGCCTTGGTGCTGAGGACATTCAAATGCCCTATTACCTTCTTCTCCATAGTGAAAATATGTTCCACGGAAGCCACCTCTTCCAGATCCTTGTCCTCTTCCTCTTCCTCTTTGATCTCTATTATTCTGATCTTGGAAGCGATTGGAATTATTTCCTCGCTGATTCTAACTGCTACTGGCCTCATCCTTCTTTTTGAGATCTTCATTTCTGCCACCATATGACTGTCCACCAGATCGTCCACCGCGACCTCTTCCGTTTTGTCTGCTCTAAAACTTCTTGTTCAGATTTTCCTCTACTTTTAGGGCAAATTGGTATGCCTCTTCAATACTGTTCATTTGAACCAGATTCAGCTCTTTCTGAATGCTTGGCCTTAACCCATTAAGGTATTGGGCAACTTTTTCCTTATCAGCTTTTGCATGGCCTGTTCTGATGAGAAGTCGATAGAACTCCTCTGTATACTCCTGAACAGATCTTCCTGCTTGCTTCAAACTCTGCATTTTCTTCAGTAGGTCAAGCTCATAATCACCAGGAATGAACTGTCACTTCAATTTATCCACCATCCGATCCCATCTCATGATTTTCTCCTTTCCCCTTCTATTTCGCTCCAACTGAATCTCTTGCCACCATATCTTCGCATGACCTTTCAGTCTGGCCTTCACAAATTTCACCCTATCAGGATCCTCAATATCTTCATACTCAAAATATTCTTCACATTCATTGATCCAGTCGATCAATTCCTCTGGGTTAAAATTTTTAGAAAATGTAGGAACCTCAATTTTAGGTCTTTTCCCAATCTTGAAAATTGCCCGAAAAAGTCTTTTTTCCTCCTGGTTCACAATTTCAACTTCTCCTTCTTGATATTCTTCTTTGGCTTCATCCTCGCTTTCATCTCTGACATTAAGATTCATTCCTCTGTGAATCTCCTCTTGTAATGCTCGCACTTCTCTCTGCAGCTCTCTAAACTCAGGTGTCACAGCACCAGCTCTTTCGCCACGTTCTCTTCGTGGAGGCATTTTCATGATGCGCACTGAAACCCTAACCACGGTCTTGGTGCAAACTGCCTCACAGTCGGTGATCTGTTTACACACTCAAGAAAAACTGCTCTGATACCACTTGATGAAGGGTGCTCCCCTTAATACCACAAACACATAACAGAAACAGAGAAACCACAACAATTTCTAAGAATAGAAAATTGGCTTCTTATTATCTCCACAAATGTGGAATTACAAACTTTCAGAATTATAATATGCAAAGCCACATGGGCATTCCCTTACAATATTTTGTAGGATAAAGCCTCAAACTATTACCCAGATCTACTACCCAGAACTATTCTAAACTACCTAAGACAATAATACAGCCTTCCTTATACAGGCAATTTTCCACCGCCTGGGAAGGTTCCAAAATTTTAGCCAATAAGGCCGACCAAAATTAGAATTATTTTATTTTACATTTCATTACATCATAGTCAGCTCAAGATAACCTTGAAACCCAAACAGAATTTTGAAGAAAATTATTTTTTGCCATTTCAGGTGGCCCAACTTCTGAAGACCATAAGTCATCACCAGTTGACCCGATCGGCTATTATAACCCCATTTCGGAAACACCACGAAGTGCTCCAAAGGCTTGACTAGTGCAAGCACCCGTCACCCAATTTTTGACCTCATCCGAGACCTCTAAAGCCTTCAAAATAGAGTTCAAAGTTTCTGTACCCTGCTGCCAAGACTGAAAATCTTCAATATCTTCCAATATACACTTGATCTGGCAATGAAACTTTACTGGCAGACTTATATGACCAAAATGAACCTCCAAGAAATAAATCAAATCATTCTGAGCACCTACAAAATTATCAAAAATAGTAACTTTCCATAAATAGCAGCTCTGCACAAAATAGCCCTTATTGAAAATAAAAATAGAAATGTTTTTGGGTGATGCAAGATTGCTCTTACACCAGAATGCTCCTGCATCAAACACCTGGGGTAATTTGAGAAGTGACCCTGTCACGACTCAGGTATCCAGAGGAAAACCAAGATGGC
The DNA here is from genome assembly GCA_027943335.1 of Chamaecyparis obtusa. Lineage (NCBI taxonomy): Eukaryota > Viridiplantae > Streptophyta > Pinopsida > Cupressales > Cupressaceae > Chamaecyparis > Chamaecyparis obtusa. Next base: position 1,364,373 of record BSBK01001501.1, read on the forward strand.
TAACCTCCTCCTTTGTCAGCCATGATGAATCTTCAACAAGTCATCCTTTCCACTTGACCAGATATTCTTCATATGTCATGTTCCTTGTGCTTCTATCAACATGACTGTCTAGTATATCTTTGATCTCTTTAGTGTCTGAACTAGTTGTTGGAATACTCCACTGTGCTGCTATGATCTCATCTTCAACACCTCCTTCATGATACTCTGTCAGATTTGAAATGTTAAACACTGGTGAAATATTTAGCTCAGTAGCCAATTCTACCTCATATGCATTTCCTGAATCATGTTTCTTCAATATCCTACATGGTCCAAACTTCTTCATTTTCAGCTTGTTATATGTACCAACTGGAAACCGCTCCTTCCGCAAATGAACCATGACTTCATCACCAATCTGAAATTCCTTATACCTCCTTTTCTCATTTGGCTTAGCCTTATACTGTGCATTCATCTTGGTAATATGCTTCCTCACCTCCCCATGGATGTTCTTCAAGTGTTCTACAAAATCCTCCGGTTTAGCACTACTTATTTCTTGTTTATCTATCTTCCTCAATTCAGATGCATTTTTTGGACTGCTTCCATATATAATCTGGAATGGTGATTTACCAATGCTCCTGTTGATAGAATTATTGTATGCAAATTCTACTTGTGGTAAAATCAAATCTCATCCTATTGGCTGATCTCCAACCAAACATCTCATCAAATTTTCCAAACTTCTATTCACCACCTCTGTCTATCCATCAGTCTGTGGATGATGTGATGAACTGAACTTCAAATCTGTCTTCAACTTCTTCCACAATGTACGCTAGAAATATCCAACAAGCTTAGTGTCCCGATCTGAAACTATGGTCCTTGGCAAACCATGAAGTCTCACTACTTCTCTAAAAATAATTCTGCTACATGAACAGCATCATTAGTCTTCTTGCAAGGAATGAAATGTGCCATCTTTGAAAATCGGTCAACTACTATAAAAATTGAATCATGTCCCCGCTGTGTCCTCGGTAAACCAAGAACAAAGTCCATACTGATATCCTCCCAAGGCTTCTCTGGTATAGGTAATGGCTGATACAACTCTGTATTCTACTTCACTCCTTTCACCATCTGACATACTCTGCAACTCTGTACAAACTTCTTCACATCTTGCTGCAATTGTGGCCAATAATAATTCTCACCAACCAAAGAAAGGGTTTTATCATGACCAAAATGTCCAGCCAATCCTCCACTATGCTTCTCCTTGATGAGATTCTCCCTCATAGAACTTTTTGGAATGCATAACTGACTCCATCTGAATAGCATATCATCTTGGATGATGAAATCCAACCATTTCGTCCTGTCTAGAGTAACAGGTTCTGTACAAGCTTTCCAAGCTTCACCAAAATCAGGATCTTCTGGATACAAATTTTTGAGTACCTTGAACCCAACCACTTCAATCTACATTTCTTTCATCAATAGTTTCCTTCTGCTAAGAGCATCTCCAACCCTATTAGACTTTCCACTCCTCTGTTTCAAAATAAATGTATAACTCTGCAAAAACTCAACCCATTTCAAATGCCTCTGGTTCAACTTTCCTTGACTATTCAAATATTGAAAAGCTTGATGATTAGTATACAAAACAAACTCCTTAGGAAGCAGATAATGTCTCCACTTCTTTAATGCCTGAACTATAGCATAAAATTCCTGATCATAAACAGAATATTTCCTCTTGGCATCATTTAACTTCTCACTGAAATAAGTAACAGGTTTACCTTCTTGGCTCATAACAGCTCCTATTGCAGTACCACTAGCATCACAATCTACTTGAAACACCTTATTAAAATATAGAAGTGCTAAAACTAGTTGTTTTGTAACTTTTTGTTTCAACAATTGAAAACTTTTTTCTGCCCCATTAGTCCACTTAAACTCTTTTCTATCCCCTCTCATTGTTTCAGTCAAGGGTCTACAAATACTGCTAAAAATTTTGATAAACTTTCTGTAAAAGCTAGCTAGACCATGAAAAGATCTTACCTCAGTAGCACTCCTTAGAGTAGGCCACTCAAGGATAGCCTGTACCTTCTCTGGGTCCATTTTTAGACCTTCTGCTGAAACTACAAATCCCAAATACACCAACTCTTTCTTCACAAAACTGCACTTCTTCAAATTAATCAATAATTTCTCTTCTCTCAGCTTCTCAAATACCATACGAATATGCATCATATGCTCCTCCAATGTCTTACTAAAGATCAAAATATCATCTAGGTAAACAATGAAAAACTTACCCAGAAATTCTTTTAGAACCTCGTTCATGAGCCGCATGAAAGTGCTTGGTGCATTGGTTAGCCCAAAAGGCATGACTAACCACTCATATAGTCCTTCCTTTATCTTGAAGGCAGTCTTTCATTCATCTTCTTCTTTGATCTGAATCTGATGATATCCACTTTTCAGATCTATCTTTGAAAAATACACAGCTCCACTCAAACAGTCGATAATATCATCTATTCGTGGCAATGGAAACCTGTACTTGATTATGATCTTGTTTATTGCCCTAAAATCTATACACATCCTCCATTCTCCATTCTTCTTTGGTGCTAATACTGCTGGTACAGCACAGGGACTCAGACTCTCACGGATCAATCTTTTCTGTAACAGTTCATGTACTTGTCTGTTCAACTCCTCACTTTCTGCAGGTGTCATTCTGTGTGCTGCCTTATTTGGCAAACTCGCTCCTGGGATCAAGTCCATCTGATGACTGATCTTCCTGAGTGGTGGTAATCCATCAGGCACGTTATCGGATACAATATCCTGAAACTCATTCAACAAATCTGCAACTTCTACAGGAACATCTTCTACTTCCTCTTTACCAGCTTTTGGAATTAAAGCAAAACATACATGCTCATGCCTCATACCATCTAGGAAATTTTTTCCATCAACAGAAGTTATTCTTGCATTACCACATACCTTTTCTTCAGTCTCCTTCAATGGTTTTAGCTTATGTCGCACTCCATCCTTTGTCAGGGAATAGGTAGTCGCACGGCCATCATGTACAGCACATCTGTCAAACTGCCATGGTCTACCCAACAACATATGACATACATCCATAGATATGATATCACACAATACCTCATCTTGGTATCTGCCAATCTTGAACTTCACCAGGCATTGTTCATTGACCATGACCCTTTGGTCATCCTGTACCCAAGCAATCCGATATGGATGTGGGTGTTTCTGTCTCTTGAGCTTCAACTTTGTCACCATCTTTTCTGACACCAAATTGTCAGTGCTTCCACTATCGATAATCATATCACAACATTTACCTTCACACTTGCACCTAGTGCGAAACAAGCTCCTCCTTTTCTCAAGTTCATTCTCACCACTCAACAGGACTCTTCTATTAATCAACATTTCTCCTCTTTCAGCATCTTTAAAATTTGATGATCTGGCATCTTCATCTACATGTGCAACTCTGGCCTGGCCTTCATTTCTCCTATCTGTTCTGCCTTGGCACTGAGGACATTCAAATGCCCTATGACCTTCTTCTCCACAGTGAAAATATGTTCTACGGAAGCCACCTCTTCCAAATCCTTGTCCTCTTCCTCTTCCTCTTTGATCTCTATTATTCTGATCCTGGAAGCGATTAGAATTATTTCCTCACTGATTCTGACTGCTACTAGCCTCATCCTTCTTTTTGGGATCTTCATTTCTTCCACCATATGACCGTCCACCAGATCGTCCACCGTGACCTCTTCCATTTTGTCTGATCTAAAACTTCTTGTTCAGATTTTCCTCTACTTTTAGGGCAAACTGGTATGCCTCTTCAATAATGTTCATTCGAACCAGATTCAGCTCTTCCTGAATGCTTGGCCTTAACCCATTAAGGTATTGGGCAACTTTCTCCTTATCAGCTTCTGCATGGCCTGTTCTGATGAGAAGTCGATAGAACTCCTCTGTATACTCCTGAACAGATCTTCCTGCTTGCTTCAAACTCTGCATTTTCTTCAGTAGGTCAAGCTCATAATCAACAGGAATGAACTATCACTTCAATTTATCCACCATCTGATCCCATCTCATGATTTTCTCCTTTCCCCTTCTATTTCGCTCCAACTGAATCTCTTGCCACCATATCTTCGCATGACCTTTCAGTTTGGCCTTCACAAATTTCACCCTATCAGGATCCTCAATATCTTCATACTCAAAATATTCTTCACATTAATTGATCCAGTCGATCAATTCCTCTGGGTTAAAATTTCTAGAAAATGTAGGAACCTCAATCTTAGGTCTTTTTCCAATCTTGGAAATCGCCCGAAAAAGTCTTTTTTCCTCCTGGTTCACAATTTCAACTTCTCCTTGATATTCTTCTTCGGATTCATCCTCGCTTTCATCTCTGACATTAAGATTCATTCCTCTGTGAATCTCCTGTTGCAATGCTCACACTTCTCTCTGCAGCTCTCTAAACTCAGGTGTCACAGCACCAGCTCTTTCACCACGTTCTCTTCATGGAGTCATTTTCACGATGCGCACTGAAACTCTAACCACGGTCCTGGTGCAAACTGCCTCACAGTCGGCGATCTGTTTACACACTTAAGAAAAAATGCTCTGATACCACTTGATGAAGGGTGCTCCCCTTAATACCACAAACACATAACAGAAATAGAGAAACCACAACAATTTGCAAGAACAAAAAATTGGCTTCTTATTATCTCCACAAATGTGGAATTACAAACTTTCAGAATTACAATATGCAAAGCCACATGGGCATTCCCCTACAATATTCTGTAGGACAAAGCCTCAAACTATTACCCAGATCTACTACCCAGAACTATTCTAAACTACCTAAGACAATAATACAGCCTTCCTTATATAGGCAATTTTCCACCGCATGGGAAGGTTCCAAAATTTTAGCCAATAAGGCCGACCAAAATTAGAATTATTTTATTTTACATTTCATTACATCATAGTCAGCTCAAGATAAGCTTGAAACCCAAACAGAAATTTTGAAGAAAATTATTTTTCGCCATTTCAGGTGGCCCAACTTCTGAAGACCATAAGTCATCACCAGTTGACCCGATCGGCTATTATAACCCTATTTCGAAAACACCACAAAGCGTTCCACAGGTTTGACCCATGCAAGCACCCGTCACCCAAATTTTTGACCTCATCCGGGGCCTCTAAAGCCTTCAAAATTGAGTTCAAAGTTTCTGTACCCTACTGCCAAGACTGAAAATCTTCAATATCTTCCAATATACACTTGATCTGGCAATGAAACTTTACTGGCAGACTTATATGACCAAAATGAACCTCCAAGAAACAAATCAAATCATTCTGAGCACCTACAAAATTATCAAAAATAGTAACTTTCCATAAATAGCAGCTCTGCACAAAATAGCCCTTAGTGAAAATAAAAATAGAAATGTTTTTGGGTGATGCAAGATTGCTCTTACACCAGGATGCTCCTGCATCAAACACCCGGGGTAATTTGAGAAGTGACCCTGTCACGACTCAGGTGTGTAGAGGAAAACCAAGACGGCTAACCTCCTCCTTTGTTAGCCATGATGAATCTTCAATAGGTCATCCTTTCCACTTGACCAGATATTCTTCATATGTCATGTTCCTTGTGCTTCTACCAACATGACTATCTAGTATATCTTCGATCTCTTTAGTGTCTGAACTAGTTGCTGGAATACTCCACTGTGCTGCTATGATCTCATCTTCAACACCTCCTTCATGATACTCTGTCAGATCTGAAATGTTAAACACTGGTGAAATATTTAGCTCAGTAGCCAATTCTACCTCATATGCATTTCCTGAATCATGTTTCTTCAATATCCTACATGGTCCAAACTTCTTCATTTTCAGCTTGTTATATGTACCAACTGGAAACCGCTCCTTTCGCAAATGAACCATGACTTCATCACCAATTTGAAATTCCTTATACTTCCTTTTCTCATTTGGCTTAGCCTTATACTGTGCATTCATCTTGGTAATATGCTTCCTCACCTCCCCATGGATGTTCTTCAAGTGTTCTACAAAATCCTCAGCTTCAGCACTACTTATTTCTCATTTATCTATCTTCCTTAATTCAGATGCATTTCTTGGACTGCTTCCATATATAATCTGAAATGGTGATTTACCAATGCTCCTGTTGATAGAATTATTGTATGCAAATTCTACTTGTGGTAAAATCAAATCTCATCCTATTGGCTTATCTCCAACCAAACATCTCAGCAAATTTTCCAAACTTCTATTCACCACCTCTGTCTGTCCATCAGTCTGTGGATGATGTGATGAACTGAACTTCAAATCTGTCTTCAACTTCTTCCACAATGTACGCTAGAAATATCTAACAAACTTAGTGTCCTGATCTGAAACTATGGTCCTTGGCAAACCATGAAGTCTCACTACTTCTCTGAAAAATAATTCTGCTACATGAACAGCATCAGTAGTCTTCTTGTAGGGAATGAAATGTGTCATCTTTAAAAATCGGTCAACTACTATAAAAATTGAATCATGTCCCCGCTGTGTCCTCGGTAAACCAAGAAAAAAGTCCATACTGATATCCTCCCAAGGCTTCTCTGGTATAGGTAATGGCTGATACAACCCTATATTCTACTTCACTCCTTATACCATCTGACATACTCTGCAACTCTGTACAAACTTCTTCACATCTTGCTGCAATTGTGGCCAATAATAATTCTCACCAACCAAAGAAAGGGTTTTATCATGACCAAAATGTCCAGCCAATCCTCCACTATGCTTCTCCTTGATGAAATTCTCTCTCATAGAACTTTTTGGAATGCACAACTGACTCCCTCTGAATAGCATATCATGCTGGATGATGAAATCTAACCATTTCGTCCTGTCTAGAGTAACAGGTTCTGTACAAGCTTTCCAAGCTTCACCAAAATCAGGATCCTCTGGATACAAATTCTTGAGTTCCTTGAACCCAACCACTTCAATCTACATTTCTGTCATCAATTCATTGATCTAGTCAATCAATTCCTCTGGGTTAAGATTTCTAGAAAATGTAGGAACCTTAATCTTAGGTCTTTTCCCAATCTTGAAAATCGCCCAAAAAAGTCTTTTTTCCTCCTGGTTCACAATTTCAACTTCTCCTTCTTGATATTCTTCTTCGGCTTCATCCTCGCTTTCGTCTCTGACATTAAGATTCATTCCTCTCTGAATCTCCTCTTGCAATGCTCGCACTTGTCTCTGCAGCTCTCTAACCTCAGGTGTCACAACACCAGCTCTTCTGCCACGTTCTCTTCGTGGAGGCATTTTCACGATGCGCGCTGAAACCCTAACTACAGTCCTGGTGCAAACTGCCTCACAGTCGGCGATCTATTTACACACTCAAGAAAACCTGCTCTAATATCACTTGATGAAAGGTGCTCCCCTTAATACCACAAACACATAATAGAAACAAAGAAACCACAACAATTTGCAAGAACAGAAAATTGGCTTCTTATTATCTCCACAAATGTGGAATTACAAACTTTCAGAATTACAATATGCAAAGCCACATGGGCATTCCCTTACAATATTCTGTAGGACAAAGCCTCGAACTATTACCCAGATCTACTACCCAGAACTATTCTGAACTGCCTAAGACAATAATACAACCTTCCTTATATAGGCAATTTTCCACCTTCTGGGAAGGTTCCAAAATTTTAGCCAATAAGGCCGACCAAACTTAGAATTATTTTATTTTACATTTCATTACATCATAGTCGGCTCAAGATAACCTTGAAACTGGAACATAAATTTTGAAAAAAATTATTTTTCGCCATTTCAGGTGGCCCAACTTCTGAAGACCATAAGTCATCACCAGTTGACCCGATCGGCTATTATAACCCCATTTCAGAAATGCCACGAAGCACTCCACAGGCTTGACTGGCGCCAGTGCTTGTCACCCAAATTTTTGACCTCATCCGGGGCCTCTAAAGCCTTCAAAATTGAGTTCAAAGTTTCTGTACCCTGCTGCCAATACCGAAAATCTTCAATATCTTCCAATATACACTTGATCTGGCAATGAAACTTTACTGGCGGACTTATATGACCAAAATGAACCTCCAAGAAACAAATCAGATCATTCTGAGCACCTACGAAAATTACCAAAAATAGTAACTTTCCATAAATAGCAGCTCTGCACAAAATAGCCCTTATTGAAAATAAAAACAGAAATATTTTTGGGTGATGCAAGATTTCTCTTACACCGAGGATGCTCCTGCATCATGTTAGAACTCCTTTTTCTATGCTCCCAATAATCTGTTAAAAAATATGATATCTTGCTAGATTCATGTTAGGTGTCACTATCTCAGTTCTTGCTTCAACTCTATGTTCTTCTCTAGGTTCTTCTCTGATTTCCTCAATGTAATTTTGGTTATGAAAATCACTGTTAGTTTCATAAAATAATTCAAAATTTTTTTGATCAATTCTAGGATGAGTTCCTTCATCTGATTCATAGTCAAGCATTCTTTCCTAAATTTTGAACTTTTTCATCAACTTTAACATTTGCACTCTCAACAATAGTTTTAGTTATTTTATTGAAACATCTATAAGCTTTTATTTTCAATGAATAACCAAAAAATATACCTTCATCATTTCTATGGTCAAACTTTCCAATGTCATCATCTCTCTTAATATAACATTTACTTTCAAAAATTCTAAAATACTTAACTGATGGTGCATGTCCAAACCACAATTCATAAGGTGTCTTGTCTGTGTCTATTTTGATTTGTACTCTGTTCATTGTATATATTTTTATATTCACTGCTTCTCTCCAGAATGTCTTCACCAAATCATTTTCAAATAACATAGCTCTTGTTGCTTCAGTTACTGATTTATTTCTTCTTTTTGCAATACCACTTTATTTAGGTGTTCTAGGGGATGAAAATTATCTCTTTATACCATTCACTTCACAAAAAGTGTTAAATTCTTTTGAAGAAAATTCTCCACCTCTATCTGATCTTAAACATTTAATATTCATTCCAGATTCATTCTCGACTTTATTCTTAATTAGTTTAAATTTATCAAATTCCTCAGACTTTTCTTTAAGAAATGTAATCCACATCATTCTTGTAAAATCGTCAACAAGAATCATAAAATACCTTTCACCATAGAATCCTCTAGTCCTTGTGGGACCTCTCAAATCTATATGAACAATTTCCAATCTCTCTGCTAATGTGAACTTCTTACTAGGAAATGAACTTGTCTTCTGCTTATCCATAACACATTCTTTGCAAATCATGTTAGTAGGTTTCATAATCTTAGACAAATCTCTTACTACAAGTGTAGTGCTTACTTTCACAATGCTATCAAAGTTTATATGAAAAAATCTTTTGTGTCATACCCAACTATCATCAATTCTAGTAATCAAACATGTCATCTCTGTAGGGTTCAACTGAAATAAATTACCTATATTTCTTGATCCAGTTCCAATCAAATTACCATCCTTATCCTTGATTACACAAGTTTTCACAATAAACCAAACTTTATATCCCTTCTCAACTAACTTTCCAACACTCAAAAGTTTATGTTTCAATCCATCCACAAAATAAACATCATTACTGTTAGTCTTTCCATCAAGAGTAATAGATCCTATTCCTTTTATCAAACAAGGTGCATTGTTTCCCACTCTAACAATTCCTCCATCATAATTGTTAAACTTAATAAACTTCTTCATGTCACCAGTCATATGATGTAAACAACCACTATCTATAATCCAATCAGTTCTCTTTTATAATTGAGAAGCTAAAGCTTTTTCTTCTCTAACTTCAGTTTTAGAGATTTCTTCTTTTATTTTTACAAATCCTATATCATCATTCTCATTATCACTTTCACTTAGGAATTTCTCAAAGCTAGCCTCAAATTCTTCATCATTAGCATAATAACATTCTTTAGGTCTTCTATGTTTAAATTTCTTCTTATACTTCTTTACTCTTTTAGGAAATTTAGATGCAAAATGACCATATTATTGACAAGTCCAACATTTAAAGGTTTTCTTACCTTTTGGTTCTATTTTTACAAGCAAGGCAATTCCCTTCTCAATCTTTCTATCTTCTTCAGTCTTAGATATGTTGCCTCTTGCATAGTCTCCACTCACACTAATGCTTCTTGACAAGTTAGGGTGAACACTAAGTGCGCTAAATGTTGTCTCAATTCTAGGTAGATATCCCAATTGTCTCAAGCTTATCTATGCTGCTTCTAGTCTTCCAAGAAGAGTTTCTCTGGTAAAGTTCTTAGTACAAGGTATAACTTTCTCAATCATCTATGTTGTATGCTTAAATATAAGAGTTAATGTTTTTTAAATCTTCCATATCACTCCATTCTCTATCTTATTGCCTTCACAAGATTTGATGCCTACAACAATCTCTGACATTCTACCACTATAACTTCTAACATATTCATCTTCCTCATTCTTATATCATCAAATTCACATATCCAATTATGTAATCTGATTCTCTTTGCATGTACATCACCTTCAAAAGTAGACTGTAAAGCTAACCAAATTTCATGAGATGTGCTTAGATATTTTACCTGACTGTATTCATTCTCTAGAAGGGCTAACAAGAGTGCTTCTCTAGCAAGTATGTTACACATGAACATATCTCTTTCCTCATTAGTACATTCTTCAATTTTTTCTTATTCAATGATAGTCTTCACATTCTTTGTGATTAATCAATACCCTGGTCATAAACATACCAGGTGTGTCTTTATCTTCTCTTTCCAGCTGTCAAATTTTACTCCATCAAACTTAGGGCTTTCTTTCCTGAAATGATTTTCCATGGATCTCCTCAAGTTGTTAAACTTTCCTTCTTCTCTGATACCAATTGTTAGAAAGTAAAGTCTACGAAGATAACTAAGAGGGGGGGTGAATCAGTTATCAGATAAATACAACTTTTATCACCATTAACAGATTTGAACCATGTAATCAATGTAAGTAACAACCATAGAAAGATAAACATACACAACAACACAATAACACAAGATATGTTGACTAGGGAACCTCTTGATCAAAGAGTAAATCCTGGTTAGAATGATGCTCACAAAAGATGTACCAATATAAAAGTTCCTTGTGAGAGGATAGAATCTATTAAGAGCCTTATGAAATGAATTTAGTACATATGAGTCCTTGTTAAGAGACTTTGAATCCTTGTTAAAAGTTTCTAACCCTGTTAGGAGTTATGGAAGGCAGAAGGACCCACTTTCCAAACAGCTTCAAGGGAAAGATCACTGAACACACTATCCAACTGATCTCTATATTACTCAAATAGAATAATACCAAATAATTACTAATCTCATCAACTTATCTTTTCTCCTTTGTTTGTGCTAAACCGCACCAACTCCTTCACCAGATCTCAATATCAGATCTCTACAATTTGCATATCCTCTTACAACATATATTGCTCAAATTTTCAATTCACCTCTATGTCATACTCTTTTTACAATAAGGAAAAAAATCATTTCTTTATACCACACCCAAATAATTACAAATGATTCGGCCAACAAGGCCTAACCAATTACAAAATATAAACCTCCACACGTTACACAATATTTTAAAATTACATAAAACTATCGGCTTCCAAACAAAATAATTCTTCACTCATGTGATCTCTGACCATGTTGTCACATCCACATCACTATCATAATGTCTCAATCAAATATACAACTTTCATGCCTAGATTCTATCTCGATTAGGAGATATCATCCAGTTACCACAAGCTGCTTCTTAGGAACATTCCCTGAATACTACTTCCACCGAATTACACATAACTATCATGAATAATTTAATTTCCTTACGCACTCTTGACCACAATCTCAAGACACAATATAGAGTAAGTCCTTGACTCCGCATAGCTTGATCTTCAATACTCCATGTGTGCTAATTCAAATATTATCTTCTTCTCTGCTAATCTCCAGTAGATCACTATGTTGACATCAATGACAACCACAGTCATGAATGCAACATACAACTATTATAGAATGACTATGAATACTCCCCCATAGGATATATTCAGCATTCATTCCTTACAATTATGATTTTTTTCTACAAGTTTAATATAAATTGAGTTTCTTAACTTTACTATTAATTGAATATTCTTTCAATTGTTAGGATTAACAATCCACAATACAATTGAGAGGGGGGGTGAATCAATTGTATGATAGAATATTAAACTTAAAATTTTAAGCTTATTAATATTAGATCCAATGAACACAATAAATGTCAACATAATAACATAATATTTTCATTACGGGAAAACCCTGTTAAAGGTAAAAACCTCGATGGGAATTAGCACCCACTAATGATGTACTAAGAGTATAGTAATCCTTGTTAGAAGATATAGCCCTATTAGGAGCTTGTTGAAACATTATAGTACATAGTCCTTGTTAGAGAAAAAACCCTATTAGGAGTCAAGAACAAAGAGGGCTCACTGCCCAAAAGAAGGTTAAGTCCACCTTCTGAACTCACTAGTTCGCAACAAGTGTCTATGAAGAAATACACAATTTTTTGAACTATTTGCCAACAACTATCTTTTCTTGATCAGTTCCAATGAAGTCCACCAACAATCCTCTACTCTACATATAGTAGACACAAGTTTGCAACCTTCTTCTATCACATATATCCATCCATGTCTTTTACAAAGAAAAGACCTTACATTTATACCTTATTAAATTTTACCAAGATCAGGTCAGCCCATAAGGCTTTCCTAATTAAAAACAATTACATAAGCCCTTCCTAAGATACACATGGTTATCTAAAAAAAGTTTACAATGATTATATTACAACAATTTAGGACCGAAATCCTAGAATTATGCTTGTCAAAATAAAACACATGCTTCATTTCCTGAGTTGCCTTCAGAATAAGCCATCACCAAAGCACACATCCCAGATGATGTCACCAATCATTTCATACCTTGCACTAACCAATGAACATTCTTTAGTACATCTTCTATCATTCTTCAAGATCGCATACCTTGAATCCAATCCCTTTGATATCTATACCAAAAGCTCAGAGACTAACTCTATCAATTCTCACTGTCATGGTCCAGTGACCAGTCTTTACCAAAATAGTTGTAACTTCCTTAATATGAATTCATTAATGATGCAATCTTAGATATATGATCAAAAAATCCATTTTAACTCTCATCTGACTTCGCAACATCTGAAACATCTATACACATTTCATACACTATGATTACCGGTCCGGTTTCTTCATACAAGCATATGTTGACGTCAGTGAAAAAATATAAATGACAACAGTATGATTGCCCATTCAGTAACATAGTGATTAAACATATTAAATATCTTAATCACCACCCATGCATTAGAAATATCCAACAATCTCCCCCTTTGGCATTGATGTCAATATATGGGAAAATCTTGTCCCAAAGTTGTATCAACCCAAAAGTCCTTCAACTGAACAACCTCCCCAAACAATGAGGATTTTCTCATAACATTACTCCCCCTTTGACAAAAATGGAAAAGGGTGCCAATTGCCTTCATAGAACTTTCTTCCATGATCACTCCCCCTGAGGAGTAGATCCCTACATCCAGTCCATAAAATGATGAGGCTCTGAGCACTTCTGGACTGATGCATCTCTGCATCATTTAGTTCTGACTAGGAGGGGCATGTACCCCTAACATACATCTAAGATATTCAAAGGTATCTTTTGGTAGTGGATTTGTAAAGATGTCTGCAATCTGCTCTTTTATACTGATATATTTAAGCTTGATTTCTTTTTTTGCTACCTTGTCTCTTAAGAAGTGATACTTGATAGAAATGTGTTTAGTTTTAGAGTGCATTACTAGATTCTTTGACATGTTTACTATACTAGTGTTATCACAATGGATAACCAAAGGCTCATTAAAATTTATTCCAATGTCTATTAGCATTTGTTTCATCCAAACAATTTGAGTGCAATTTATAATAGCAACAACATATTATGATTCAATAGTAGATTGTGCTATATAATCTTGTTTCTTACTTAGCCAAGAAACCAACTTTTTCCCAAGGAAAAATGCACCACAACTTGTACTTTTTCTATCATAAATATTTCCTACCCAATCAGCATCAATATAAGCATGAAGTTCAAAGCTATCATTTTTCATACCATAAACCATAGTCTATGGTTCCTCTGAGATACCTCAATATCCTTTTCACAACAGCTAGATGAGTCTCTTTGGGTTCTGCCTGATATCTAACAACAATTCCAACAGCATTAGCAATATCTAGTCTGGTGTGAGTTAGATATTGTAGTCATCCAACCATTGATCTATACAGAGTCTGAAAGACACACTTTGATTCATCATCAATTGTTAGCTTGTTTCCAGTCACCATAGGTGTTCCTACCAGTTTACAATCTTCCATACCAAATTTCTTAAGTAATTATTTGAGGTACTTGGTCTGAGAAATGAAAATACCATTCTCATTTTGAGTTATTTGTAGTCTAAGGAAGAATTTCATTTCACCTATCATGGACATTTCAAATTCACTTTCCATTTCTTTTGTGAATTTCTTACATAGATCATCATTACCTCCAAAGATAATGTCATCCACAAATACTTCTACTATTAGAATTCCATCTTCAGTAGTTCTTAAGTACAAATTACTATCTGTATTACCTTTTCTAAATTCGAGTCCAAGTAGATACTTGTCCAACCTTGCATACCAAGCTCTAGGAGCTTACTTCAATCCATACAGAGCTTTCTTTAATTTGCACACCATGTCTTTGTCTTCGCATAGAGGAAATCCATCTAGTTGTTCTATGTATACTTCTTCTTCAAGATCTCCATTCAGAAATGCAAATTTAACATCCATCTAATACACTTTGAATTTTTTATGTGCAACATAAGATAGGAATAATCTCACTGCCTCTATTCTAGCAACATGAGAAAATGTTTCTTCAAAGTCTATGCCTTCTTGCTGTGAGTAACATTTACATACTAGCCTTGCTTTGTTCCTTACAATTGTTCCTTCTTCATCCATTTTGTTTCTAAAGACCCATTTAGTTCCTATAACATTTTTATTTTTAGGTCTTGGAACCAATTCCCAAGTATTATTTTTCTCTATCTGATCGAATTCTTCTTGCATGACTTTTATCCAAGATTCATCTTTAAAAGCTTCATCTGTATTCTTTCGCTCAATTTGAGAAATTAAACAAATTTCCTCTCTAAATTTAGATCTAGTTAGTACTCCTTGACTGGTATCGCCAATAATTTGATTTTCAGGATGGTTATTTTTTACATATCTTGGAGTTTTAGGAGTAGTCTTTCTTGTCTCATCACTTTCTTCCTCAACAAGTTCTTCTTCTTCAGCAGTAGTAGAGGTTTCTTTCACTTCTGATATCTGAATGCTATCATACATTCTTTCCTATATCTAAAATTTCTCATCCATTCTTAAATTGTTACTTTCAACCATCTTCCTTAATCTTAGATTAAAACATTTGTATGCCTTGCTTTTGACAGAGTAACCAAGGAAGATACCTTCATCACTTCTAGCATCAAATTTCTCTATCTCATCATCTCTCTTGATATAACATTTGCTACCAAAAATTCTGAAATATTTTACAGTAGGAGTGTGATCAAACCACAGTTCATAGGGAGTCTTACTTGTCCCATCTCTGATCTAAATTCAGTTTGATGTGTACACTGCTATTCCAATAGTTTCTCTCTAATGTACATGAGATATATTTCCTTCAATCAACATTGTTATGTTAGCATAAAGTATAGTTTTGTTCCTTTGCTCTGCTATCCCATTTTGTTGTGGAGTCCTAGGAGCAGATGTTTGTCTTTTTATTCCATGCTCTTCATAGTATGAATTGAATACATCTGATGTAAACTCTCCACCTCTGCCTGATCTTAAACACTTTATTTTTAGTCTTGATTCATTCTCTACTTTTTCTTTAAACAACTTGAATTTGTCAAATGCTTCTGGTTTCTCTCTCAAATAAGTAACCCACATCATTCTAGAAAAGTCATCAACAAAGAGTATGAAATACCTTTCACCGTAGTATGACTTTGTTCTTGTAGGCCCACACAAATCTGTATGTACTAGATCCAACTTCTCTTTTGATGTAAATGATTTTCTTTTATGACTATTTTTGGTTTGCTTTCCCATAACACATTCTCTACATATAGTGTTAGAAGGTTTCACAATCTTTGGCAGATCTCTTACTACATTGGCCATGCTTGCTTTCACAATATTATCAAAGTTAACATGAAAAAATCTTCTATGCCATAGCCAACTATCATCTACCTTTGCAACAAAATAAGAGGCTCCAAATGTGTTTAGTTCAAATACATTACCTCTAGATCTTGATCCAGTAGCAACCAGTTTTCCTTCCTTTCTTTTGATAAAGCACTTACCATCAGTAAAACTTAATTAAAAGTTCTTGTCCATCAACTTTCCAACATTCAACAAGTTATGTTTCAGTCCTTCAACAAGTAGTACATTGTCTGTATTAGTCTTTCCATCCAGAGTGATAGATCCTACTCCTATGATGAATTTTGGGAGATTATCCCCAAATCTTACAACACCTCCATCATAATTTACTAATTTAACAAATTTATTCTTATCACCAGTCATGTGATGGGAAAATCCACTGTTAATTATCCATTTAGTTTTCTTGTCAACATGAGATACTAATGCTTTCTCTTCATGAACAGGTTCATCTTTAATAGCAAAAAATCCAATCTCTTCATTGTCCAAATCATCATCATCATTAGAGATTCCTTCACTAGCATAATAAAATTCTTTATCTCTTCTAATCTTTGCACAGTCAGGTTTGTATTTAGGAACTCTTGTAGGACATCTAGATGCAAAATGACCTATCTTATTGCATGAAAAATATTTCAAAGGTAATTTTCCTTCAAATTTTCCCTTACCTCTTTTCTCTCTTCTGGTGATTAGTGCAACAAGTTCTCCTATCTTCTTTTCTTCTTCCACCATCTTTCCCATTCCTTAGCATACTCACCAAGCTCTTCTCTCAAGTCTTCTTTGCTTGTGCTTGGAAGTGCAGATGCTTTCTTGTGTGCAGATGCCTTAAATGTAGTTTCAACTTTAGGATTAGCTTCTCCCAATTCCACAACTTCAAAAGTGGTTAACTTTGCAATTAACATCTCTCTGCTAAAGTTTGAAGTCAAGGGTATAGTTTCTTGAATAGACATTACCTTGAATTTGTAAGTAGGAGTTAGAGATTTGAGAATCTTTGCAATGACTTCTTCTTCATCATAATTACCTCCATAATTTATGATTCCAACTATAGCTTTTGTAACCCTTTGAACATAAGCTCTAATGCTTTCATCTTCATTCATTTGTAGCTTCTCCATCTTTGTCTTCTAATTTTGTAATTTCTCTCATTTGGTATATTTGTCTCACTCATAGAGTGCCTCTAGTCTATTCCAAATATCATGTGCCAATTCCAAATCCTTAATTTTAGTGAACTCACCCTCAAATAGTGTATTGATTAATTCTTCTCTTGCGACCATGTTGCATGAAAAAAGTTTCTTTTCATCGTCGGTAGCTGACACTAAGTCATTCTCAGCCTTCAAATTTCCTTCTTTTTCACAATCATCTAGTAGTCTATGCCCAAACATAGCAAATGTGTTTGCATCTTATTTTTCCAACTATCAAAGTTTTCAGGATCAAACTTAGGACTATCCTTCCTATAGAATGCTATTTTCCAAGATCACCTCAAGCTGTTAAGCTTTCTCTCTAAGGACCACAAGCTCTAATACCAATTGTTAGGATTAACAGTCCACAATACAACTGAGAGGGGGGTGAATCAGTTGTATGATAGAATATTAAACTTAAAATTTTAAGCTTATTAATATTAGATCCAATGAACACAATAAATATCAACACAATAACATAATATTTTGGTTATGGGGAAACTCTGTTAAAGGTGAAAACCCCAGTGGGAATTAGCACCCACTAATGATGTACTAAGAGTATAGTAATCCTTGTTAGAAGATATAGCCCTATTAGGAGTTTGTTGAAACATTACAAACATAGTCCTTGTTAGAGGATAGACCCTATTAGGAGTTAAGAACAAAGAGGGCTCACTACCCAAAAGAAGGTTAAGTCCACCTTCTAAACTCACTAGTTCGCAACAAGTGTATATGAAGAAATACACAATCTTTTGAACTATTTTCCAGCAACTATCTTTTCTTGATTAGTTCCAACAAAGTCCACCAACAATCCTCTGCTCTACATGCAACAGAAACAAGTTTGCAACCTTCTTCTATCGCATATATCCATCCATGTATTTTCCAAAGAAAAGACCTTACATACCTTATTACATTTTACCAAGATTAGGTCAGCCCATAAGGCTTTCCTAATTACAAAAAATTACATAATCCCTTACTAAGATACACATGATATCTAAAAAATTTTACAATGATTATATTATAATAATTTAGGACTGAGATCCTAGAATTATGCTTGTCAAAACAAAACATATGCTTCATTTCCTGAGTCAGCTTCAGAATAAGCCATCGCCAAAGCACATGTCCTAGATGACATCACCAACCATTCCATACCTTGTGCTAACTAATGAAAATTATTTAGTACATCTTCTAT
Source organism: Chamaecyparis obtusa (assembly GCA_027943335.1). Classification (NCBI taxonomy): domain Eukaryota; kingdom Viridiplantae; phylum Streptophyta; class Pinopsida; order Cupressales; family Cupressaceae; genus Chamaecyparis; species Chamaecyparis obtusa. The sequence goes on from BSBK01001501.1 coordinate 1,382,924, forward strand.
CATCCTTCAAGATCACATACCTTGAATCCAATCCCTCTGATATCTATACCAAAAACTCAAAAACTAACTCTGTCAATTCTCACTGTCACAGTCCAGTGACCAGTCTTTACCAAAATAGTTGTAACTTCCTTAATATGAATCTATTAATGATGTGATCTTAGATATAAGATCACAACATCCATTTGAAATCTCATCTAACTTCACAATATCTGAAACATCTGTACACATTCCGTACACTATGATTACCAGTCTGGTTTCTTCATACAAGCATATTTTGACATTAGTGACAAAAAACAAATGATAATAGTATGATTTCCCATTCATTAACGTAGTGATTAAACATATTAAATGTCTTAATCACCTCCCATGCATTAGCAATATCCAACATTTATTATGGATTTGAGTCCTGACCTATCCTTGTGTCAACCGTTTTCTTGTTCTTGGGGATTGTAATTAGATAAGTTGACTTGTGGCTAGTGATCTAGTATTTAAGATTGGTAGTAGTTCTTGTTTAAGTATCCAAGTAGAAGTGACCCCACCTTTCCTTTTAGAAATTTTATCAAATCAGGAAGCACCATGTCGAACAAGTCAGTAGCAAAGAAGCCCTAACTTTATCCTTAGTGTTAAATAGAATGGAAATTTTGACATGTCATTATTACCCTCGGCCAATCAGAAATGACTACATTATCAAAAGTTAGTAGTAGAGGACCCAACAAATGATCCCCATCTTTAAAAAAGATCAACGGTTGTTGCTATACCACTGAGTCTAAAAAATGTGCATCTTACCCCAGCAGTATAACAAGAACCATGAGATCTTACTGCATCTTAACCATCCAAAAAAAATAGGCCCCACTGTGACACTTCATTAATCTCTATCAAATCAATAACTACCACATTGTGAAGAATCAACAAGTGGACCTCTTGACCTTTTCACTCTCAGTTTGAATTATCTTGAAAACTGCCACATCACAACTCCCAACAACCAATCAGAAGCATACATGTCAATGTGACCTGGCACTTTCAAGGCCCACTTTACACTTCAGTCCTTAAAGAGAAATCAAATGGTCATCACTAAAGCACGATGTTTAAACAACTATCATCTTGGCCCAATGGTATAGTGACAACTGTTAATCTAATCCATCTTTAAATGTCAGCACACCCTGCTACTAGATGGGCCCACTTAGATAGATGGCGATTCATCGCTAAAGCGCATGTCAAACATTCTGACATAGGTAGACTTGCAGTTCAATGATAACCACATATTTAAAAAGTTTGATACTATTGAAAATTTTACTAGAACTTAGGCTTTCAAAGAAATAAATTAATCAAAGGGCATCCTAATTCCAAAACCTAACCGCATAACACATAAAGTGATGAATAGAGGGGGTCAAAAAATAACACATTCTTTATAAGGGGGATTAGTGGGACAAAAAAGGTAACGTGAAAACATAACGGGGCTCAAAAATGGTCAGGGTTTTGTTAAACTTAGGGTTTTTCAACTTGAAACGTTACGATTAGGCCAACAACAGAGATTACATTCAAGAATACTAGCATGGAGCTGAAAAAAATTGCACAGTGATAATAGTGTCTCATGCTTTGGGATGTGTATCTCCTACAGATACAATGAGAAATCTAGAATTTCCTGGAAGAGCAGACCAGATCAAAAATTTGACTGGAAAAATAGGGAACTATAGACAAAAACCTCAAAACCATACCTGTATAGCGGCTCAAAAAACTCTTAAGAGAAATAAAATTTCAAGAATTGACCATGAACTAGCAATTCCATGAGCACTCTTGTTAAACTGCTCAAAACATATGAATTTGTTCCCCATTTAGCCTCAATAATATATGGTCCTAACCAGATGGGATCAAATTTCCCATGCTTGCCCTTATCTTTGAGTCTTGCATTCCACATTAGGACCATGTCACCACTTACAAAATTCCTCTGAGTAGTCCTTCTATCATACAGGATCTTGCACTGGGCCTATAGCCTCTCATTCTTATCATGTGCTTCATTTCTTACCTCATTTAATCAAATCAGATCATTCATTCTGACTATCATATCTTCCTCCACATCATCATCATATGCTTGTATGAATTGATACATCTGTAATAAATTGTTTTGGGGTAATCTTGCATTAATCCCATATACCAAGTCAAAAGGGGCACATCCTATTGCTTTCTTCACTGTAACCTTGTCAGCCCATAAGGCTTGTAATAGCTTGGAGTCCCAGGCCTTCTTATTTTTATCAAGGACTCTTTTTAGAATTTTAATCAAACTCTTGTTGCTAGATTCTGTCTAGCCATTACCCCATGGATGATATGGAGAAGAATATGAGATTTTTATACCATTGTTTTGACATAAATCAACAAATTCCTCTGACCTAAAACACATTGCATTATCAACAACTATGGACTCCGAGCAACCAAATCTTGTCAGGATATTTTGCATCATAAAATCTATCACCACTTTTCTAGCTTCTCTTCTTGTAGGGATTGCCTAAACCCACTTGGTGAAATAGTTAGTTGCCACTAGGATATAAGAATGTCCACCACTATACTTATTAGGGATTTCACCAATGAAATCCATACCCCATTTTTGGAAAGGAGCCTGGACAGATATAGGTTTGAGAGGTAGATCTCCATTGAATTTTAATTTTCCTGCAAACCTTTGACAAGGATCACACCTTTTCACAAACTGATGGGTATCTTTAAAAAGTGATGACCACCAAAAACCTGACCTGATGATCTTATGGGTTATTGTCCTTGCCATATAATGTCCTCCACAAACTCCATTATGCATTTCATCCATTAGAATTTTGGCCTTATCTTGATCTACACATCTAAGCAAGACACCTTCATTACTCCTCCACCACAATTCACCATTTATCATTGAATATCTTATGGAATGGAGCTTAATAGTTCTTTTCTTATTTTCATCCAATTTAGGAGGCAAGACCATCCTTTGTAAATATTTGACAATGTCTTTGTACCATTCACAATAATCCATATTACATACAAAAGGTCTCTAATTTTCCTCCAACATATTTATCTAGTTCGCATTTAGATTACTTTGGGTCATCAACTTTGCTAGGCCTAATCCTCTTACCAACTTTGTAATGTGGATATCAATATTAAACTCTTGAATCCTATTAATCCAGCTACATCTTCTTCCCAAAACCTCTTGTTGAACCAAAATGTCCTTAACTGCAACACTTGGAACATAAGCAACCACTGTGGCTCCCACCAAATAGCATCTGAATATTTTAATGGCCTTTACCAAGGCATAAGCTTGCTTTTCAATAATATCATAATTTAATTCTTCTACCTGCAAAGTCTTGCTAAAAAAGGAAATAGGTTGTTCAAAACCATCAGCATTTTTCTATAATAGTACTGCAGCAATAGTATGGGTAGATGCAAAAGAAAAGATCTACATAGGTTTGCTATAATATGGTGTTTTCAAGACTGGGGCATGTTTGATAGCCCTTTTTATATCATTAAATGCCTATATTGCTTCCATATTCCATTCAACTTTTACTCCTTTCTTCAACATTCTTGATATGGGAATACTGATCTCTGCAAAGTTTGTAATAAACCTTCTTAAAAAATTGACTTGTCCTAAAAAGGACTAAATTCCCTTGATGTTTTTTGGTAAAGATAATTTATCAATAGCCTCCACCCTTTCAGGGTCTATCCTCACCCCATCCTTTGAAACAATATGCCCTAGAAGCTTTCCTTCTACCACACCAAAAGTGCATTTCTTTGGGTTCAAAGAGACCCCATACTCTACTGCTCTAATGAAAATCTCCTCTAGATGTTGAAAATGTTGTTCTTCTTTAGCTGAGAAAGTTGTTAAGTCATCCTGGTACACCACCATAAATCTATCAATAAAATCTACAAAAGCCACATCCATAGCCCTTTGAAAAGTAGCACTAGCATTAGTCAATCCAAAGGGCATCCTAACATAAACATATGTCCCCCATAGGGTTGTGAATGTAGTTTTAAATTTCTCTATGTCCTTAACCATAACTTGGTTGTAACCAGAAAATCCATCCGTCATAGACATTAGTTCTGATCTAGTGACCTTCTGTAACATATTCTCCATATTTGGCAATCAATAGTTATCCTTCAGAGAGTTTATGTTAAGATTCCTAAAATCTACACATAACCTAATATCACCATTTTTCTTCCTAACAGGCACCAAATTTGAAACCCAAGTGGAATGTCTAATAGGCTTGATTATTCCAGCATCCATCATCTTTTTTAGTTCACCTTGCATCTTAGGGGCCAAGGTAGGGTTAACAGGTCTCAACTTCTGTCTAAAAGGCTTTGTGCCCTCTTTGAGTGGAATTTCATGTTGGAAGAGGTCCTCTCTATAGGCTTTAAGATCTTCATAAGACCAAGCAAAAACATGCCTAAATTTCTGAGAAGGTCAATCAATTTTTTCCTAATTCTTGGGGATAGACACTTGCCTATATAAACCTTCTTAGGAACCATTCTTGTTGCCAAGTTTATTTCTTCAAGCTCATTGATTTTATCAGTACTAGTAGAGAAAACCTTGTCTTTTTTGTCAAATGCCCTTTCCAGAGAAACTAATCCTTTGGGAACTCTATTGGATTTTAACTGCAAAACTTCCTTCCCAAAAATGACATTTTTACCATTCATTGTGTCAACATAAGTACTAAAGTCTATTTCTTTATTACCAAAATGTGATTCACATTGGAGAAACCTTAGTATGTCTTGGTCATCAAAAAAAACCTACCAATTATCTACATTATCAGGGATGGAAGGGCTGGCTTGTACCTCAATATTAGATATATCTGCAAATGTAACATCTTAAAGTCTGAGGGCCACATTATCCAACAAGTCTACCATTCTATTTTGACTTCTTTCCACCCAACAAATATTAAAAGCACTAAAGCTTTCAATCTAATCCCACACTGCATTCCTATACTGCTTTAATTTCTAATTTTTTGAAGCATATTTTGATCTAACTTGAGATGCAACAAACTCAGAGTCACCTATTACTTTCAAACATTTTATGCCATGCCTTGATGCCAATCTTAGACCTATCAGTAGAGTCTCATACTCTGCAACATTATTTGTGCATGAAAACAACAAAGTAAAGGAGAATTTGAAAGTTTTACCATTAGGAGATACGAGCAATATTCCAGCTCTAGATCCTTCTTTGCTATTAGCTCCATCAAAATACATGATCCAAAAACTATCAAGGTCAATCCATCCCTCCCAGCTTTCTGACCTATGAGCAGGTTCAACTTCTTCCTCTACTTCCCTATCTTGGACTTTGAAAGCATTTATGTCAGTATCAAGGAAACAATTCATGGTATCTTCTTCTTCTTCTTCAATCATATGAGGAGTTCTAGATTCCCTGGTGATCTTGATATTTTGTCCTTCCAAATTGAAAGTAGAAAATGAAAAATCACATTGTATACTACCTCCCATAGAAGCACTCCACTTTCTTGATAGTAGCATCCCATACTGGGGAGGAATATCCACTACCAAGACACTCATGGTCAATTATTTATTGGGGTATGCAGCTAGTTTGTAAGGTAGAGCCTTGATAGTACCTACAACTGGTACCTCCCTTGAATCCATTGCTTGACACCTACCATGAGGTGTGTCCACCTTTAATCCCAATGACATCATGACCTCAGCAGGCATAACAATGTTTGATGCTCTAGAATCAATCATATAATTTTTTAGCAACTTTCCATTTATCTGTAGAGTCAAGCAAAAAGGATCAACTATTCCTACTACAATACTAACAACATTTGTATCCAAATAAATTTGGGGAATTTCATAAACAATCTCCTCACTATAATTTCCATCTTCATCATTCATAGTTGCTATTTGTTTCTCAGTTCATTCCATTTTTTGAGAATCCATAAATATCATACCATTTACCCAATTTAGGGCATTTTCCTTATGTTCTTCTATTCTCATCATCTCCAATAATGGAACTTTAACAATAATCTAAGACAATAGTTTGCTCATATCAATTAGGAGATATTTTGAATCAGAAACATCTAGCTTTGAATTTGCAACCTCTTTATCAATATCCTGGTTGGATATGTCTGTAGTTTTTTTATTATGGACTTCATTCTCTTTCTGCTGAACCAGAACAACTTCAGTTGTGGGTTTAAGCTTTACATTATAGATAATTTTAGGTTTGGCATTCTTCCTTATTTTGACCTTGTCAACAACACTGGCATCTTTAGACTTTCCCGGTGATGTTTTTACATCTTTGTCAGTCTTCTTGATGAAAATTCCAGCATGCTTATGATTTGGGCTAGTAACCACCCTATTTCTCAGGTTGTGATTTTTTTTAGCTTGAGTAACCATGTCTACTATTATCAAAGCAATTTATTCATTAGATGGTCTTCTCAAAACAACTTTTTCCTTACTCCTCACAACATTGCACTAGATATTGTTAGGTTCACTATCTTCATCTGAGAAAACTTGTTGATGGTATGATTTAGTCCTAGCCCGAGAATTAAGAAAATATTGATTTTCATCCTCTTCATTAGAGTCAACTTCATCCCAAACATGGGAGGAAACCATCCCACACCCCTAATCATCATAAGGCTGGTCCTCATTACATTCTTGCTCTTCTTGTGGAGAGACACTCTGGGATATGACACAATAATTAGGATCATGTGGAGATTGACAAGCTATACACCATGGAACCTCCTCCACTACATTCATCAAGTTCCTCTTCAATGGATCAGGGGTCCTATCATTTGGTTTATTTCTTCTATTAGGAAGGATAGGCTTCCCATCTTTCCATTGAGTATTATATGGGTAGTTCTACATTCTTGGCAATTTGTTAAAATTATTAAAGGGAGGCTTATCTCCTCCTGTAATTTTATTGTTTCTATTTTCACTAGGGTTCAATTCTTTTATTTCTTTCAAGATCTATTTTAAATGGTCATCATCTTTAGGTTTCACATTCATAGGTTTTCTTGGATCCTTTCTATTTAACAATGGTGATTTGTTGTCTTCCCTTCTTCCTAACTTTCCTAAGATTCTTCGGTTTCTTTCTATGTTCACAGCTAGCTTGTAAGCTTCAACAAGACTCCTTGTATTTTTATCCCTCAAAAGGTAACCCATCTTTGAGGCAAAATCATTTAAATATGTGACAAGACACACTCTATCATCTAGTCTGATGACCTACAATAACTTATGCATGGCCTTTTGAAATCTAACATTAAACTCAACAACATCATCATTGAAATTATTTTTTATGTTATTAAATTAATTCAACATAAAACCCTCATGTGTTTTTTCACCATAATGTTCTTTGAAACAATTCCTAAACTAATCCCATGAACCTATGGTACCATGTGGCAAACCCCTAAACCAATCCCTTGAATCTTCTGTTAGGGATTGTACAAATAATTTTATAATAACACCATCTGGCACAATGTTATAATCATCAATTACATCAATAAATTTTTTTAAGTTCTCTTCACAAGTAACAACATTACTTCCAGTAAACTTAGGGAGCTTCTTCCTAATCTCTTCAAGGATAGGGTTAGGATACCCAGGGATGCCAGTGAAAACTGAATGTTTACATCTTTCATGTACAACCCCTATATTAAAAATACCAACACCCTGAGATGTGGATGCATTAGTATTTGTAGTGGTAGGGATTTTAAGTCCACCTAGTGGGGGAATACTGGCTGTCTGATTTGCTAAATTTGTGAAATTTTCTCCTTGTGTCATAGTAGAACTAGCAAAATTTGTGGGTCCTGCAGACCTTCTAAGAAAATCAATCTTCCTTTTCATTTCTAATGTCGCAGCTTGTAATTCTACCTTTTCAAGTTCCTTAGCTAACAATTCCTGTTCCATTTTGGCCTTTTCAAGGTTTGCCTCCAATCTTGGAGTGGAGTCTATGGGAAGTTTTGGGACTAGAGGCTCTTTAATTGAAATTCCCACCACCTTCTGCTTTCCCTTATCCTTTGGATCCCTTGTTTCAAATACCTGATGGAAAACAGGCATCTCACTTGTCTGTTTAGGAATGGGAACATAATTTATAGCTTCTGAATTTCCCTTATCATGGCATGTCTGACTTTTTCTTCTTTCTCCTTTTCTCTCTTTTGCCTAATAGCTTCTTGTTCATGAATCCTTCTTTCCAACTCATACACTTCCTTAAATATTTCCTCAGAATTAGGAAAAGTTGTTTCAGATTCAACTTGTTGTGTTTGAGGTTCTTCTTGTTGATCCTGAGACTCATGAAGGCCTTGGGGCAATGATGAACCAAGGGTGAAAGGGGGGACAAAGTCTTGCCCACCCCTACTTTTACTTCTAGACCTTCTCTCCCCCCCATGCCGTCTATTTGGGACTATTTTCCTATTGTGGGGGAATCTTTCACCCTCTCTTTCTATAGGGGAATAATAATCCTCATAATGGTTTAAACCCAAATCAACCGCCTCCTCATATTCTGAGGCATTTCCTTCCTGACCAGGAGGAGCAAGACCCTCCTGTCTTGAGTTTCCCTTCTATTTCCAGGTAAGAGACATGTCACTGATACTTTTTTCACACCTAACCTGGCCTCATCTAGATGTGACAGGAAGCTCACCCTGTAAAATTTCTTCTGGGTGTTCCTTCCTCCAAGACCTTGTATTTTTGTAACTCATAATGATATAGTAATATTTTATTTAGCACTGGTATAGAGATGTTTTAGAGTAGCCACCCAAGATATGTGGGGTTTTCTATGATTTTATAAATTAGGAAGGGTAGGAAAAAGAAAAGAGTCAACTCTGTATTCAAAGGTAACCAACTGGCTTTGACAATAAGCAGGCCAAGAGTCAAGCTCAACTTGTACTTGTGTTATTGTGTACAAATGTTTACAACTTAGAGATATCCATTATTTTGAAAATAAGAAAGTCAGGAGTCCAGCTCAACTTGAAACCTACACTATTTGCTCTTGATCACAATCTCCACTCCTTAGCAGAGTCACCATTTTGTTTGTTCTTCAAAAGATTTTACACTCCAAGAGATACCATTATTCTTATGACTGATGTTAAGGAGTGCTTAATTCCAAATATAGAAAATCTATAAGCAACTGGACCAACTATAGGGACAAGACTGCCCTCTTCACTTCTGGCTCTACAAAACCAAGGTGGGTACACCTGATCCAATAGATATAACTTTATTTCTTATCTAATACTAGATCTTACAACAAATAACAGTGAGAAAGTACTAAGTAACAACCTACTACTCATTAACTCTCCATCACTGGGTAGAACAACTGTAAAGTAAATAAAATGTAAAAGACTCGTATTGATTTAATGTTTTTAGGATTACAAGATTTCAATCATTCCATACAAAGAAAATATGGGAAAATATAGGCCAGTGCCCTATCCATTGGGAAAAATATCAGAAGACAGAATGAATACAATGGTGTTTGAAGGATAATTGGTCTTAAAACATAAATACAAAGTATTCCAAATCTTTCCTACTTATAGAGAATCCCTAAATAGATTTAGTTAAACATGCATCCCACTCAGAGAAATATTTAATCTAATCCTAGATCAGAACTCAGAGCTAAACACATACATATAAACCTCTAGAAAGACTTAAATATTTACTGAATAAACTCACAGGAGAGGCAAAGACTTGAGATTTGTATTAAGTGTAGCCTTAAATGTTGCACACATCATACTCTGAATTAATAAGCTTGCAAAAAATAGTAGGAGAAACTTGTACTTCTTTTTTATTTCTTTGATAAAATGATACAAGATTTTACAATCCTCAACTAAGGGTTAGGGTTTCAGAGTTTCTATCTTTTTAACTCCTAGACTCTCAATGCCTAGAATGATCATGGAAAATCCTTTATATACAAGGAGATGCAGCAAGCTACCTATCATTCTAGGACTTGAAAAATTTCTAACCTAAAACCTTTACAACAACCTCAAAAATTTACAATAAATACACAAGTCAAGCAGGTGAGATATTTGTAGCTGAGTGACCTTGCTTTTTGTCTTCAATACTATCCTTGGCTCCCTTCAGCAAATCTAATTTGTAGCATCCTATTGTCCATCCTGTAATGAATGTCTTTCTATATCTCAACAACCTTTACAACTCAAAAAGTAACTACCTTAAATCTTCAAAAACTCTTCTTTTGCTATACTCTGTCTGACCAAATGAGTTTCTTTTCGATGGCATTTTGAAACTAGGGCTTTTACAAAACAATATATGAATACCCAAGAAAACCCTAAAAATTATCAACTGGCAACACAAATTCCTTCACAACTCCTTCACAGGCTTCAAACAATTTTAAACTCAGAAAAGAAACCTACCAGGCACCTACAAATTCCTTTCTTGAAATCACCCTGAGAGGAAAAAATGAGTTCACCAGAAATGCTTATGAGAATAGTGAATAGAAAAAATGATTCAATTTTGATGTATAGCATCAACAACTACCTACAACCTATCCACACATAATCACATTAAATCTACCATTACTGAAATTTGGCGGCCTCAGTTATTCACAGATGCAAAAAATGTCACTAGGAAAAAATTTGAATTCAGGTCGTTGATTTATTTCTTCTCTAGCACATCAGATGGTTCACAAGTCTAACAATGTAACCCTGTATTACTTTTCCCCAAATCAATTGTCAACCAATGAGAACATTTCAATAAAAGCATTTCAGAAAATAAATAACTTAACTTTATCTCGATCAGAAATGGACAAGTGGCACTTTTTCGCTAAAGCGCAAGTGTAAAACTTGAGCATCTTCATCCAGTAGTGTAACGACAGCCACAAGATTCTTTCTAACTTTCAGTGCTTTACCTATTCTCAAAGAAGTGACCCCACCTTTCCTTTGAGAAATTTTATCGAATCAGGAAGCACCATGTCGAAAAAGTCAGCAGCAAAGAAGCCCTAACTTTATCCTTGGTATCAAATAGACTAGCAACTTTGACATGTCATTATTACCCTCGGCCAATCAGAAATGACAACATCATCAAAAGTTAGCAATAGAGGACCCACCAAATGATCCCCATCTTTAAACAAGATAAATGGCTGTCGCTATACCACTGACTCTAACAAACATGCATTTTCCCTAGCGGTATAATGACAACCGTGAGATCTTGCTGCATCTTAACCATCGAGAAAAATAGTCCCCACTATGACACTTCATTAATCTCTATCAAATCAATAACCACCATGTCATGAAGAATCAATAGGTGGACCTCTTAACCTTTTCACTCTTAGTTTGAATCATCCTGACAACTGCCACATCGCAACTCCCAGCAACCAATCATAAGCATACATGTCAATGTGACCTGGCACTTTCAGGGCCCACTTTACACTTTAGTCCTTAAAGAGAAATCAGACGGTCATTGCTAAAGCACAATGTTTAAATAGCTATCATCTTGGCCCAATAGTATAGTGACAACCGTTGATCTGATCTATTCTTTAAATGCTAGCACACCCTAATATCAGACGGGCCCACTTGGACAGATGGTGCTTCATCGCTAAAGCACATGTCAAACATTCTGACACAGGTAGGCTTGCGGTTCAATGACAGCCACATATTTAAAAAGTTTGATACTATTGAAAAATTTATTAGAACTTAGGCTTTGAAAGAAATAAATTAATCAAAGGGCATCCCGATTCCAAAACCTAACCACATAACACATAAAGCGATGAATAAAGGGGGTCAAAAAATAACACATGCTTTATAAGGGGGATAAGTGGGCCAAAAAGGTAACGTGAAAACATAACAGGGCTCAAAACTGGCCAGGGTTTTCTTAAACTTAGGGTTTTTCAACTTGAAATGTTACCATTGGGCCAACAACATAGATTACTTTCAAGAATACTAACATGGAGCTGAAAACATTTTCACAGTGATAACAGTATAATTGTGGTTGTCGGTTGTAGTTTTAGCATCAGTTTTAGGAGGTAGTTGATAGATGTGTCAGTTAGAAGTTGGAAGATAGTTTATGAATCCTTGCATGTTGGAGGACTGTTGTAATTGAATTTGATATATTAACCATAACTAGGAAAGCCTTACAGCTTGAAATGTAGGAATTAATTGATGAAACATAAGGATTTATTCTGCATTTTCTCTCTCACTTGTGTATTTCTTTTGTGTGTGATCTCTACAATGAGGATTTGGATTAGGGTGTACCTTTGGCCCCTCTTCCTTCCCTTCCTTGTGTTATGTGGTTTCAGTGTGAAGGTTGAGATCTAGATCTAGATTTATGAATCTAGGTTGAGGGTTCCTTCTTGTTAAACCCTATTTTATATTGGTTGTTGGGTAGCAGATTGTGATCTAGCCTGCAATTGTAGAGGGTTTTCAAGATGGTTCATGGGAGGCAAGATGAAGATCTTAGATTGACATACATGTTGGGACAACTTGCTGCTAGATTACAATCTATTGAGATAGCCCAACATAGAGGAAGACATCTTGAAGATGTTAGTGATGAAGAAATTGAAGAAGAACAAGGTGAAGCAGAACCTGCACTTGTGATAGATCAGGGTGAAGAAATATTCTTGAAGGCTTTGAAAATTTTGAAATCTGCATATTTCAATCCTCCTAAGTATAGTGGAAAGCTAGATTTAGATGATTTGGTGGATTGGATCACTGAGATGGAGAAGTATTTTGAGTATGAAAATGTTCCTAAGGAAAAGAACGTAAAGATTGTAAGTACAAAGCTGAAGAGTCATACATCCTTCTAGTGGGAGCATCTATAATTGGATAGAAAAAGGAAAGTCAAAGACAAAATCAAGGTATGGAATAACATGGTAAACAAGTTGAAATACAAGTTATTACCTTGTGATTATCAGATTAACCTAGTTAGGAGAATGTAAAGTTTGAGGAAAAAAGATAGCTCAATAAAAGATTATATTGAGGAATTCTATAGATTAGATATCAGATCTAGACATGATGAGGATGATCCAAGAAGAAATTAGTTTGGTTAACTTGGAAAACATTGAAGAAGCTTATCAGTTTTCCTTGAAAGATGAGGAGAAATTGAACAAAAGACATGAGAAAAGATAAAGAGGAAGAGGTGGTAGATTCCCTAGAGGAAGAGGTAGATCTTATGGTGAAAACAATAGATCTAGTCAAGATAAAGAAAATCTAGATAAAGGCAAGACTGAGTGGAAAGGTGAAAGTTTGGCTAGAGGAAGAGGTAGTACTTACCGAGGTGGTTATAAAAGAAGTGGATTCCAAGGAACTTGTTAAAATTGTGGAGAAGAGGGACATATGTCATTTGAGTGCACACATGCAAGTAAGAAGGTCAGTAGTAGTTGAAATGCTTTGGTGCAAGAAGAATCACCGAAAGAACCTAAGAAAGAAAAGAACTTGATGGTCAGGAGAGCACTTTGGAGTAAAAGTAATAAGGAAGATACGATAAGGAAAATTTTGTTCAAGACTAGATGTAAAGTTTTTGATGAAGTATGGAAGGTAATCATTGATAGTGGAAGCTCATAGAATTTGGCATTTGAGGAAATGGTTACAAAGTTGTAGTTGGAAATATTGAAACACCTAAAGCCCTATCAAATTTCATGAATCAAGGATGAGCATACACTATTGGTAAGTGAACAATGTTATGTGAATTTGAAAATTGGAAAGTACTACAATAAGGTGTTCTATAAAATCATGCCTATGGATTGTTGTCATATTTTTTTGGGTAGACCTTGGAAATATGATACACATGCTATATATAATGAAAGATTGCATAAATATACTATTTGGGCTGATGGGAAAAATAAAATCTTGTTACCTTTGATTTAAGAACCTATTAGTAGTGTTTGTACATCTGTGAAAGTTTTCTTGATGGATGGAAGAAAGTTTGTTAAGGATTTAAAGAAGAAAATAGTGGATAGCATACTTGAAGAGCTTGATAAGATACTTATCGAGTATAAGGAGATCATTTATGATAATATACTTGATGATTTTCCATAGAAGAGAATAATTGATCATTGCATGGATTTAATCCCTGGAGCTAGTTTACTGAATAAGGCACCACATTGGTTGACACCTACTGAGAATTAGGAATTGAACTGACAAATCCAAGAATTATTGCAGAAAGGTTCGATCTGAGAAACTTTGAGTCCTTTTGTAGTACTAGATGTATTGGTACCTAAGAATAATGGAGAATGACGAATGTGTACTGATTCCAAAGAAATCAACAAGATAACAGTGAAATATAGGTTTCCTATACTGAGAATAGATGACATAATGGATAGTTTGATTGGAGAAAAGTATTTTACCAAAACTAATTTGAAAAGTGAATATCATCATATCAAAATCAGAGAAAGTGATGAGTGGAAGACTTCTTTTAAAATAGGAGAAGCCTTGTATGAGTGGTTGGTTATGCCTTTTGGTTTAACTAATGCACCGAGTACTTTTATGAGATTGATGAATGAGGTTTTGAAAAATTCTTTAGGTAAATTTGTGATTGTATATCTAGATGATATTTTGATATTCAGTAAGAAGAGAGAAGAGCATTTTTTGCATGTTGAACAAGTATTGTAGAGATTGAAAGAATAAAAGTTGTTGATTAACCTAAAAAAGTGTTCCTTTATGAAAGAGGAGATTGTGTATTTGGGATTTGTGATTTTAGCTAATAGTTTGAAAATGGACCCTGAAAAAGTTGAAGCTATTTTGAATTGTCCTACACCTAAAAATTCTAGTGAGGTAAGATCATTTCATGGCTTAGCAAGTTTTTACCAAAAGTTCATTAGGAATTTCAGTTCAATTTGTAATACTATGACTAAGACTATGAGGGGAGATAAAAGAGAATTTAAATCGACACATGGAACTGATAAAATTTTTGAGACTTTGAAGCAGAAGGTTGTTGAATTGCATGTGTTAGCATTGCCTAATTTCAATAAGGTATTTCAAGTTAAATGTGATGCAAGTGGTAGTGCAATAGGAGTTGTGTTGAATCAAGAAGGTAAACCTATTTATTTCTTTAGTGATAAGTTGAATGATGCAAAAATAAAATATCTTGTGTATGATCAAGAGTTCTATGCTATTGTTCAAGCCCTAAAGAAATGGAGTCATTATTTGATACCGAGTGAATTTTTGTTGTATACTGATCATAAGGCTTTACAATATTTGGGTAGTCAGAATAAGTTGAATCCGAGACATATGAAATGGGTTGAATATTTGTAGATTTATACATTTGTGATAAAACATAAGAGTGGAGTCACTAACCGAGTTGTTAATGTATTGAGTAGAAGAAGATCTTTGATGAACGAGATGAGAATTGAAGTTATTGGTTTTGATGACATGAAAGATTTGTATGAAACTGATCCTAATTTTTTTGATCCACGGAGGAAGTTTAGAGAACCTATTCAAGATCAACTGAGTACTAAATGGGAAAAATATTTCATTCAATAAGGTATGTTTTTTAAAGGTATTCAGTTGTTTATACCAAGAGGATCAATGAGAACTAATTTGATATAGAAAAAATATAGAAGTGGTTTGGTTGGACATTTTGGCATTGACAAGACATTGAATTTTGTTAAGGAGAAATACTTTTGGCCTCATTTCTATAAGGATGTTCAAAAATTTGTGAAAATTTGTGGAATTTGTCAAGTTGCAAAGGGAGTAAATTGGAATACTAGATTGTATATACCATTTTTTGTTCCTGAGAAACCTTGGATTGATATCAATATGGATTTTTTTCTTGGCTTACCAAAGATAGTGAGAGGTAATGATTCTATATTTGTTGTTGTGGATAGATTTTCTAAGATGGCACATTTTATACCCTGTAGAGAGACATCAGATGCAGTGCATATAGAAAATCTTTTCTTTAAGGAAATTGTCAAAATGCATGGATTATCGAGGAGTAACATCTCTAACCAAGACAGTAAGTTTGTTGGATACTTTTGGAAGACTCTTTGGAAAAAGCTAGGCCCTGAGTTGAGGTATAGTTCTACATTTCACCCATAGACTGATGGACAAATGGAGGTTGTGAATAGAAGTTTGGGTAATCTTTTTAGATGCTTAGTTGGAGATAAACCAAGCAATTGGGATTCTATGTTGGTATAAGAAGAGTTGCATATAATAATTCAATGAATAGTACTAGAAAAACACCTTTTGAGATTGTTAATGGCATACAACCAAGAGGTATATCATATTTGAAGGATAATGCTGGTGAAGAAAAGAGAAGTGTTGAAGGAGTAAATTTTGTTGAGTTCATGAAGACATTACATGCAGAAGTGAAACATAAGTTGGATAATAGCAATCAAAAATATAATGACGCAAGGGAAAGATCAAAGGGGCCAAACAATGGCACACCCTAATGATCCAGCCTTCTCAACAACACATGCAAGAAACAACACACAATAGTGAGAGAGAGAATGCATGATCTTTCATTAATTTTCATCAAATAGAATCATACATGCTAGGCTATAAGGCGTTCTCGATTGGGGCCAGAAATTACAATGAATTACATAAGTCCTCAAACATGTGAGGATCTACCAACAATCTCTATTCTTACTATCTTCTATCTTCTATCTTATAACTTCTAACTTCTAACTTCTAACTTCTAACTGAACTGCCCCCTAAACTACAACCAAACAACTACATTTATACAAGAGTCTACCAAATTGAGTCGGCCTTCAGATCTATAATCAATAAAAGTAACAGTCAGATCTAGGACCACACACTTCCCAATGATGGATTCTAGCATTAAATCTATGACCCATAATAAATGCACAAGTCAGCCCAAGAGAAACTCAAAAGAAACTACTTGGTAAGCAAGGATGACTGAGCAATAGACAAGCATCACCAAGTGCCAAAGAAACAACTGACTGCCTAGGAGATAATTGACCACACTCAGTAACCAAAGAAAACTAGCAACTACCGACCAACTCAGTTAAAGAAGAATTGAGCAACATAGACAAACTCCAAAATTTTTTTGGTGACATAGGATTGCCAAGGACCCAAGATGCTCCTGCATCAAACACCTAGGGTTATTTTGAAATGATTCTCCAAAACATTTGGTAGGTATGATCCAAGCTGCATCCAACTCAAACTGTGAAATCAATGAACTATCTTCCATCGGTCTATTCTTCCACTTTACCATATATTCCATATACTATTTTCCTCTTGTACTCTTGCCAACTCTTTCCTTCAAAATCTGTTCAATTTTTTCATTCTGCTTCTTAGGATATTCTGTTGGTACTGTCACTTCTTCATCAGGTTCATGATATTCATACAAATTAGTAATGTTGACAATTTCTGATATGCCCATGTCATCAGGTAACTCAATCTCATATGCATTTCCACTGTCAAATTTCTTCAAAATCTTGCAAGGTTCAAACCTTTTCATCTTTGGCTTCCCATATGTTCCAACAAGAAATTGGCCTTTCTTCAAATGAACCATCACTTTATCACCAACATCAAAATTTTTATGTCTTCTTGATCTATTAGCTCTATCTTTGTATTTCTGATTACTGTCTTCCATCTTTAGCTTCACATCTTCATGCAATGTCTTCATATACTTAGAAAATTTTACTCCTTCAGTACTTTTCTTATTATCATCAGCAATGTCTCTCAAATTGGATATACCTCTCAATTGTGTGCCATTCAAAATCTCAAATGGTGTCTTTCCAGTACTCCTATTCATTGAATTATTGTATGCAAACTCTTCTTGTGCCAATACAAAATCCCAATTACTCGGTGTGTCTCCAACTGAACAGCTCAAAAGATTTCCCAAACTTTTGTTCACAACTTCAATCTGTCCATCAGTTTGTGGGTGAAATGTAGAACTATATTTCAACTCAGTGCCAAATTTCTTCAAAAGGGTTTTCCAAAAGTATATGACAAATTTACTCTCTCAATCAGAGATAATACTCCTTGGTAATGTATGCAATCTGACAATTTCCTTAAAAAAAGATCTACTTCATGTACTTCATCTGATGTCTATCTACAAGGTATAAAATGTGCCATCTTAGAAAATCTATCCACAACAACAAATATAGAATCATTACCTCTTACTATCTTCGGTAAGCTAAGAACAAAGTCCATACTGATGTCAATCCAAGGTTTCTCAAGAACAACAATTGGTACATACAATCCAGTATTTTGACTTACTCCTTTTGAAACTTGACAAATTCCACAACCTTTCAGAAATTTTTGAACATCTTTATACAACTATAGCCAATAGTACTTCTCCTTAAGAAAATTCTATGTTTTATCAATACAAAAATGTCCAGCCAAACCACTACTATGTTTCTCCTTTATTAGATTAGTTCTCATTATTCCTCTTGGTATACACAACTGAATACCTTTAAACAACATACCTTCTTGAATAAAATATTCATCCAATTTAGTATCTTGTTGATCTTGAATAGGTGCTCTGCACTTTCTCCATGGCTTAGAAAAATTAGGATCAAGCTCATAAGAATCTCTCATCTCATCAAAACCAAGAACTTCAATTTTCATCTCGGTCATCAAAGATCTTCTACTCGATGCATCAGCAACTTAGTTAGTGATGCCACTCTTATGCTTTATCACAAATGTGTAACTCTGCAAATACTCAACCCATTTCATATGTCTCTGATTCAACTTATTCTGACTACCCAAATACTGTAAAGCTTTATGATCAATATACAACACAAATTCACTCGGTATGAAATAATGTCTCCATTTCTTTAGTGCTTGAACAATAGCATAGAATTCTTGATCATACATAGAATATTTCCTTCTAGCATCATTCAACTTTTCACTAAAGCAAGCAACAGGTTTACCTTCTTGACTCAACACAGCTCCAATTGGACTTCCACTTGCATCACATTCTACTTGAAATACTTTACTAAAATTAGGTAATGCTAAAATGGGTAATTCAGAAACCTTCTACTTCAGAGTCTCAAAAATTTTATCAGCTTCATGTGTCCACTTGAATTCTCTTTTGTCTCCTCTCATAGTTTTAGTCATAGCATTACAAATTAAACTAAAATTCCTTATGAACTTTCGGTAAAAAATTGCCAAACCATCTAATGATCTTACCTCACTCACATTCACAGGTGTAGGCCAATTCAAAATAGCTTCAACCTTTTCAAGATCCATCTTCAAACCATCGGCTGAAACAACAAATCCCAAATACACAATCTCCTCTTTCATGAATGAACACTTTTTCAAATTTATCAGCAAATTTTCTTCTTTCAATCTCTACAAAACTTGTCTAACATGCAACAAATGTTCTTCTCTAGTCTTACTGAATATCAGAATGTCATCAAGATATACAATCACAAACTTACCCAAGAATTTTTTCAAAACTTCATTCATCAGCCTCATAAAAGTACTCGGTACATTAGTTAAGCCAAAAGGCATAACCAACCACTCATAAAAACCTTACTTTGTCTTGAAAGAAGTCTTCCCAATGCAAGAGCATCCTAGGATTCTGGGCAATCCTGTATCAACCAAAAATATGTTTGTCTTTGAAAATAGATTGTTAGTTTTGATCTTGGTTTGGTAGAGTTCTTTCTCAGTTTGGGAGACTGGTTGCTTGGTTTATATGGTTACCAGGGTGCTCAATCTCTGAGGAATGCATCGGTTCACTAGTGCTTGAAGATAGTTGTGTCCCTCAGTCAAGCTTGGCATGGTCAATTGGCTAGTGCTCAATTATTTCTTTTGTTGCCCGGTGTTCTTGCTTACCGACTAGATTGTTTGGATAGATCAGCTTGGACGACTGGTGCATTTAATTTGGGTCACGCTCCTTGAGTTATGGATTGACTATTGGGCATGTGGGGACCTAGCTCTGGTGTTTTTCATTCTCTTATGTGGATATGATGACTGTTTGGGGCCATCTTTGAGAGTTTGATTATTTTGTAAGGCTATGTGACAGCTGACTGATGTTTTAGTATTTAATATTTGTTTGTAAGGGTTAATTTTTTCATTAGCTGACTTGTGGCTGGGAATCAGAATTTATAGGATGCTTGGGTAGTTTTTTAGAGAGGGGATGGTTGGAAGGGAGGTTAGTAGCCTATGAGCTTAGGGACAAGAAGATTTCTTGGAAGTTTGAGCACAAGTTTAGATCTTTCTTGGGTGCCTACCAGTGTGTTGTGTGTTACAAACCTAGGCTAGCTGAATGCTGATGTTGTGGAAAAGATTTGGATCCTGTGAGATCTTGTAAACTATTATTTGCATTATAATTGGACATAACTAGGAAGGCCTTACAACTTGACACATTGCATGTAATTGATGATTTGATGAATAAAGACTTCTGTTTAATTTCAAATCTATTGTTATTATTATGTATTTCCATTACATATTGGTTTGGATGCAAGGTCAGTCAGTCCTTAATTGGATCCACAAGCCTTGACTGCATTACTTCCATTCATCACCTTCTCTAATTCTGATATGATGATACCCACTTTTCAAATCAATTTTGGTGAAATACTTTTCTCTAGTCAAACTATCCATTATGTCATCCATTCTTAGTATAGGAAACCTATACTTCATTGTTATCTTATTGATTAATCGGTACACATTCTCCATTCTTCATTCTTTTTAGGTACCAATACAACAAGTACTGCACAAGGAATCAAACTTTCTCTGATCAAACCTTTCTCTAGCAACTCTTGAATCTGTCGGTTCAATTACTAATTCTTGGTAGGTGTCAACCAATGAGGTGCCTTGTTTGGTAAACTAGCTCCAGGGATTAGATCCATGCAATGATCAATGCTTCTTTTTGGTGGAAAATCTTTAGGAACATTATCAGAAATGATATCACTATACTCGTTGAGTAAATTATCAATCTCCTCGGGAACATTATCCTCTATTTTCTTAATTGGTTTGTTAGGGATCACAATAAAACATACATCATTCTTCTTCAAATAGTTAAAAAACTTTCTTCCCTCCATCAAACAAAATTTCATAGATGTGCAAACATTACTAATAGGTTCTTCCATCAAAGGTAACAAGATTTTTTTTCTTTTCATCAGCCACAATAGTATACTTATGCAATCTTCCATCATATATATCATGTCTATCATATTTCCAAGGTCTACCCAACAAAATATGACAACAATCCATAGGCATGATATCACATAACACCTTATCATAGTACTTTCCAATATTCAAATTCACATAACATTGTTCACTTACCATGAGTGTATGCTCATCTTTGATCCATGAAATCTGATAGGGTTTCGGATGTACCAACCTTTCTAGCTACAATTTGTGACCATCTCCTTAGATGCCAGATTCTTCGAGCTACCACTTTCAATGATTACCTTTCAAACTTTATCAGAAACTCTACATGTGGTCTTCAACAAACTTTTCCTTACCAAATTTTCCTTTTTTCTTTCATTCCATAGTGCTCTCTTTACCATCAAGTTATTTTCTTTCTCAAGTTCATTCAGTGACTCTTCTTGCACCAAAGCATTTCTACTGCTACCAACCTTCTTACTAGCATGTGTACATTCAAAATATCTATGTCCTTCTTCTCCACAATTGTAACAAGTTCCTCAGAAACTTCCTTTTCTATAACCACCTCGGTAGTTACTGCCTCTACCTCTAGATGAACTTTCACCTTTCCACTTGATCTTTCCTTTCTCTAGAGTTATTTTTTTGGTTCAGATCTACCATTTTCACCATTAGATCTACCTCTTCCTCTAGGGAATCTACCACCTTGACCTCTCTATCTTTTCTCATGTCTCTTGTTCAATTTCTCTTCGGCCTTCAATGAAAATTGATAAGCCTCTTCAATGTTCTCCAACTTGACCATACTAATTTCCTCTTGGATGGAAACTCTCAAACTATTTAGGTATCTACCAATTCTTTCCACATCATCTTCATCATGTCTAGATCTAACATCTAATTTATAGAATTCCTCAGTATACTCTTTTACCAAGCTATCTTTCTATCTCAAAATTGCATTCGCCAAACTAGGTTAATCTGATAATCACAAGGTAAGAAATTTCCTTTCAACTTATTCAACATTTTATTCCATACCTTGATTTTGTCTTTGCCTTTCGTCTTCCTATCCATCTATAGATGTTCCCACCATAAGGATGCATGACTTTTCAACTTTGTGCTTGCAATCTTCACTTTCTTGTCTTCAGGAATGTTTTCATACTCAAATACTTTTCCATCTCAGTGATCCAGTCCACCAACTCATCAAAATCTATCTTTCCACCATACTCAAGAGGATTGAAGTGTTGTCTTGACTTTAGAATTTTCAAAGCCTTCAAAAATATTTCTTCACCTTGATCCATAGCAGGTACAAGTTCTGCATTCACCCATTCTTCCTCAACTTCATCATCACCAACATCTTCAAGATGTCTTCCTCTTCTCTGGGCTATTTCAATAGCTTCCAACCTAGCAGAAATCTTCCTTAGCATATCTTGCAATCCTGGATCTACATCTTGCCTCCCATGAACCATCTTGAAAACCCTCTACAATTGTAGGTCAGATCATAATTTTCTACCCCACAACAATCAACTAGAGCTTCAAGAGGAACCTGCAAACCTAGAACCATAGACCTAGCTCAAGATCTCACCTCACTCTGATGCCACCTAATGCAAGGGTGAGACCAAAGGGGCCAAACAATGGTACACCCTAATGATCCAACCTACTCAAAAACATGTGGAAGCAACAACACACAATAGTGAGAGAGAGAATACAGGATCTTTCATTAATTTTCATCAAATAGAATCATACATGTCAAATTGTAAGGCCTTCCTGGTTAGGGCCAACTATTATAATGAATTAAAAAAGTCCTCAAACATGCGAGGATCTTCCAACAATCTCTATTCTTACTATCTTCTATCTTCTAACTTATAACTTCTAACTGAACTGCCCCCTAAACTACAACCAAACAACTACATTTATAAAAGAGTCTACCGAACTGAGTCAGCCTTTAGATCCACAATCAATAGAAGTAATGGTCAGATCTGGGACCACACACTTCCCAATGATGGATTCTAGCATTAAATCCATGACCCATAATAAATGCACAAGTTGGCCCAAGAGAAACTCAAAAGAAACTACTCGGTAAGCAAGGATGACCAAGCAATAGACAAGCATCGTCAAGTGCTAGAGAAACAACCAACCA
Organism: Chamaecyparis obtusa; assembly: GCA_027943335.1. Classification (NCBI taxonomy): domain Eukaryota; kingdom Viridiplantae; phylum Streptophyta; class Pinopsida; order Cupressales; family Cupressaceae; genus Chamaecyparis; species Chamaecyparis obtusa. Next base: position 1,405,979 of record BSBK01001501.1, read on the forward strand.
CCCAGGAGATAACCAACCACACTCGATAACCAAAGAAAACCAACCAACTACCAACCAACTCGATCAAAGAAGAACTGAGCAACACAAACAAACTCCAAAATGTTTTTGGTGACACGGGATTGCCAAGGACCCAAGATGCTCCTGCATCATATAAGGATAGAGCAGATAGATCAAGAAGACATAAGACTTTTGTAGTTGGGGATGAATTAATGGCACACTTCAAGAAAGGAATATTTCTTGTTGGAACACATGGGAAGATGAAAATGAATAAATTTGTTCCTATCAAGATATTGAGGAGATTTGACAGTGGAAATGCTTATGAGTTTGAATTACCTGATGAAATGGATATATCACCTATATTCAACATTGTAGATTTGTTTGAGTATTATGAACCTGATGAAGACATGACATTACCAAATGATTATCCTAAGAGACAGAAAATAAAATTTGAGCATATTTTGGAACATATAGTTAGCAGAAGCACAAGAGGAAAACAAGATATGTAATATCTGGTAAAGTGAAAGAATAGAACAATTGAAGATAGCTCATGGATTTCACAATCTAAGTTGGATTCAGCTCAGGTTGTACCTGCTACATGATTCAAAGAATCATTTCAAAACAGCCCCATGTGTTTGATGCAGGAGCATCTCGGATCCTTTGAAATCCTGTCACCAAAAATAAGTTTTATCTTTTTGTGTTGCTTGGTTCCTTCTTTGACCGAGTTTTCTTGGTGTTGCTCGGTATCTTCTTTGACCGATTTGGTCGGTTATTTTCCTAGTGCTCGGTTAACCTTTCTTACCAATTTTTTAATTTTGATTTCCTATTGAGGCTAACTTGTGCATTCAATTATGGTTACTAATTTAATGTTGGTATCAATCATTGGGAAGCATGTGGACCTACATCTGGTTGTTCCTTCTACCAATGATGGATCTAAAGGCTGACTTGCTCAGTAGCCTCTCATATAAATGTGGTTGTTGGTTGTAGTTTTAACATCATTTTTAGGAGGTATTTGATAGAGGTATCAGTTAGAATTTGCAAGATAGTTTCTAAATCCTCACATGTTGGATGACTGTTGTAATTGAATTTTATGTATTAGCCATAATCAGGAAGGCCTTACAACCTGACATGTATGACTCAATTGATTAAATATAAGGATTTGTTATGTATTTTCTCTCTCTCTCTCTCTCTCTTGTTGTGTATTTCTTTCATGTGTGATCTCTGCAAGGAGAATTTGGATTAGGGTGTGCCTTTGGCCTCTCTTCCTACCCTACTCTACATCATGTGTGATGATTATTATGTGTGTGGATGAAATTAGTAGCAAACTGATATATTATTTCTATATTACAGAGTATGAGTGATAGTGATCTCAATGGTGGATTCAATCTCATTTCATATATTCTAGAAGTTATCAATATTCATATTTCAGGGCATTTATCCTGACTAGCAGTGAGAAACCTACATGAACAAAAATAGTAGTGACCCATTGTAAAATTCACCTCACTAGTGTCACCTTAACTGGAATTTCATTTCATGAGAATTAGCTTATCAGTGGTATTTTCTAGTTTAGGTTTCCATGTAAATTATGGTGTTCTTTGTGTTGGTGGTTATGTATTTTCATGTTTGCATCTATTATAATTTCTTGATCTATAGTTATTGATAGAGAAAAAGATAATACATATATAACTATCATTATTATTGTAATGTCCCTACTAGGGAACCTATAAGAAATCAAGTATTTGACCCTAAAACACAACTAACAATTTTGTTTTTCTAACATTATGTCATTTCAATATTAACAATCAAAAGTGAATTCCTTAAGGTTCGCTATTCAAATCATTTACCATATCAAGGATTGCATCTTACTCCTTAATCAAATAAAGTCCATTTCCTTTTCAAATTCAATTTACATTTAGATCTTGCTTTCATTCCACATCAAAACCAATTACATTAATGAACTAATTGAATTTATTTTCTTTACCTAATTTGCACAAATATTCACTTTTAGAAATGAATCAGAAGCACCTCATTTATCTAATACACTAAATACATTTATCCTTTCCTCTTTCATTTGTTTTCTCCTTAACCTTATCTATGCACTATCATCGCATGAACTTTCTATAAAAAGTCCTTACTTTCCATTTTCATTTTAAAGATCATAATGGAAAAAGTGTAAAGTACTTAACCATCTATTTCTAACCAACATAAACCATTCACTGAATCATTTTTTTCCACAAGTATAAATTCCACAAATTATCATCTATAACCTTGTATAAATCTAGTTAAGAATTGAGATTAAAACCTAGTTTAAATAACCTTACATCATACACATTAAACTTATACATTTAAGAAATCACATCTCATTACTACTTTCAATAACATACATATTTCCTTTCCCTTATTATTTCACCTAGAGATACCCTTCAACCCTTAGCATATCTTTTCAATATTCCACATATCAAAATGAGTTTCCTTTAATAAGTTTTCATCTCTTGCATTGCCAATACTTACATAGAATCATTACTTTAAATTTAATTTTAAAATGCATAAGAAAGATAGGGTAGGAATTACTTAAACATAATCCATGCCTAATTTACCAATATTCAATCCCCTTTTGAAATTCCTAAAACTACCCTTTCCAAATACATAACTTCTTTCTTACAATTTCAACACAATTACAATTACAATTGTTGCACATGGCCCGAAGGCATACAAAAAGATAATTACATCAAGTTTCCCAAAGGCTTACATTACATCTTTACACCTTGATTTCAAAAGATAAAGATACATAATACAAGATAGGATAACTTCATTAATGAACAAATCAGAATCTTGGCCATGACATGAACCATGAAAAATACCTCGAAAGATATTTGTCACCCAACCATGTGAAACTGGTAAAGTTCCACCCCCCATGCTATGAGATAGAACCAAGGTATTCTCAAGACCTTAAGCTAATCTAAGTCTCAAATACCAATAAATCCAAGACTCAAAATAACAAGAATAAAGAACATAAAATATCATCATAGTATAACACTAAGGTCAATGTTCTAGGATACCACCTAAGTGAGTGTCATCACACCTCCTATATATTGGGATCCTCCCTAGAAACCATCTAACCTTGATACCCCCTTTATGAGTAGGGATCCTCCCTAGTAGTTATCCCTAGTCTCGATACTCCAATCAGGTTTGTGTGGCCATTATTATATTTTCTTTCATTATCTTTTGAATCCCCCCTTCCCAGGTTAGTGTTTAAGGTTATCACTTTTTACAAACCCACCCATAGGATCATCTGGCAACAACTTTAGGGTTCCAACACCTATTGTGAGCCACTCACTTAGGGTCCCTAGTCCCTTACCCTATCACAAATCAAAGATACAAGGTAACACTTCCAAGTCCTGATTCATAGGTTTAGGAAACTCCCATGTGCACTCAAGCCCTTGGAGTGAGTCCTAACCTTATCCATATACATAATAGGAACCATTGGAAGAATGTCTATCACAAGGCACCTTAAATAATAGAATAGAACTTTCGACATGCATAAATACAACTTTTCACAACTTATATATAGGTCTAGGGAACCCTCCCATGCACATAGGCCACCGAGATGAGTACTAGCCTCATAAACTAAGCTCAAGTATATGCCAAGTGCAGAAACACCATATTACATCAACAAAACCAATAATGAACATACATAGGTGATATAAATTTCCACATGCATTAACACAACATTATGATAAAGTTAAAGCAATAAAATGAACATTAAGAGAGGTGCAAAGATGTAGACAGAGGCTAGGATCAAGGTTGGAAGATATAGACAAATCCCAAGCCAAACAGGTACCCAACACTAAAATCCATGACTCCAAAGATTCCAAATAGGTCCAAATAGAAAATAAAAGTAATATAAATTATAAAATAATAAATATTGATGGGGAAATGAATTTACTATAAACTAATGAAACTTTAGGGACCAATGAATTAAGGGAGAAGATAAAGTAATCTTGTCTTAGAAAGGTGGCAAGATATTACATACTTAAGTTTTGATGATTTTGCTCTTGTAGGTTGGTTGCAAGAGGGATATAGATCAAGAGAGGAGTAAAATAAAGTTTTTGATGTGTCCTAGTGGCTAGAATCACAAGAGACCCTTTATATGTGTGAGTTTAGGGATTATCTTAGAGATCTATGCATGACTAATTCTAGAAACATATATATGACCGTCATAAAAATACAGTCTCGATGTGGTGAGCATAACATTTTTTTTAACCATTGGATTTTCCTAATTTTCATATACATTGGATAAAACCAAATTTCACACATTCTCACTAGAGAGATTTTTATAATAAGATCAGGTTCAAAATTTATGCACAATGAAGTAGGGTATAGGAAAATGAACCAAAACACTTTGTCTATTTCCAATTAACATATTATTTTTCATTATCATCCTAATTACAAATCATTTCATAAAATAAACTTTGCAGACCAAATGAAAAATATAAATATTGAAGAACACACATATACATAGATAAATATACCAAATTATAATTATATAATCAATCATAGACTTCCATGAAGGATTTTAGCAACTCCATTAACACAATACACATCATATCTTCCTAGTAGTGATATTTTTAATACAACTAAATACAATCTATATCATCATATCATTAAATTAATATAAAAAACACATATGAATGATTCCATGAACACACACACAATCCCACAGGAAGAAGTAGAATTTTCCAGATCCAGATCCTACCTGGATCCTGTGGAGAAACTTCACAATGGCTGGAGCACCCTCTACAAATCCTCCAAGCTTTGAGTGAGAAGCTAGCCTACTGGGTAGAGTATTCTCTAGAAATAAATCCTCTCCTCCTTCCCCGTACAACTCTCAAATGCACTCATAGAAAGATGAAAACCAATAGATACAGAAAAAAAATCTCCCTAAATGACTTTCAGAATGATACTTTATAGAAACTCCAAAAATTTCCTCCAAAAACTCTCTCCTCCAAATCTCTCAAATCCCATAAATCTATCCCTCCAACTATATGTTGGAGGAGTTTCTTTATGGGAAGCAACTTCTCCAACTTCCATGGTTGGTTGAGGATTAATTAAAAATCTTCCCGTAACACATAATAAATATTTTAATAAATTTAATTAAAATAGCCTCCAAAGAAATCTATAACAAAAGAATAAACAAAAATATTTCAAGGAAAACATATAGCACAATTGGAATCCAACTAGCCTAACTTCTAGGAGGCCTCGAGTTCAACTCCATCCTAGATAGCTAGTTTTACTACAAAGAACATTTCTTTTATTAATTACTATTATTACTTATTATTTTCACTTTTTATTTAATACACTTCATTCAATACACTTTATCTAATTATTAAAATACCAACTTCACAAGCAATTTAAAACATACAAATAATATTATTTATATATGCATGGGTATATGTGTGTGCGGCCACATATACACATACCTATACAACATACAATCAATTATAACATAGATATAGAATAAATAATATATATATATATATATATATATATATATATATATATATATATATATATATATATATATATATATATATATATATATATATATATATATATATATATATATATATATATATATATATATATATATATATATATATATATATATATATATATGTACAATTCTAACTCACAACATAAATCTTAGAATAACATCAAATTATAAATCACAAGACTACAACACATATTGCATTCAAATCCCCCAACTAGGGTAACCTCCTAAACAAAAATCTAAGTCCATGGGTAACCTTGAGAGTAATCTTGGTAATATCTCCACACAACAATAGTTTGATGATTTGTAAGGCATGCTCATACCTATGTAGCTAGGTGGAGTCAATGCCTAGTACCTGCATCCTGCAACACAAACCAAGTACACCAATATGTATGTATGTATTTATGTATGTATGTATGTATGTACATATATATATATATATATATATATATATATATATATATATATATATATATATATATATATATATATATATATATATATATATATATATATATATATATATATATATATATATATATATATATATATATATATATATATATATATATATATATATGTACAAACAATGGAAAACAAAGAGGGAGAGTGTGACATCGTGTGGACCTCTTATAGGAGTAACTACGATTGCCTCCCCTCATCCTACACTCACATCAGAGAGTGACATCAATAGAGCATAATTGGATTAGTGTGGTTAGTGCCAGAATAATCTCTTTTCAATATTATATAACAAGAATGCATCATAACATAATCATGTAAATGTAAATCATCTATTGATTTTCACAATCCATTTTAACCATCAGGCATGTACTCATAATGTCTCATTATTAAATCAAGATAAACAAATCATACAATCCTTAATACAAAAAACCATGTCTAATCTTGAGTATAACAAGTATCATCATTAGAGTAAGTAACATATCTAACCTTTTAATCAATCACCGTAAGATAAACATAAACATTGATAATAAGCATCTCACAAAGAATCATATAGATATATTAGGTGATCCATACAATTAAGGTCCTAACATATCACTGGCACATAGGGAGATATAAGGAACATACTTATGCAATATTATTAAAATATGAAGGTATAGTGACTAGGAAGAAACCATCTCAAGAAGGATTATTCTCTTATAAAATAACCATGAAAACACATATAATAATTTCTAATTTCTAGTGAACATAACCAAGACTTGTTAGAGTTGGAGGGGCATTACAATTATTTTCATGGGTTTTGGGTTTAGAGACACAATAAATTTTTTATAAAGTATTTGTGAATAACTAATTTACACCTTATTTATTTGATATGTTCAACAATATTTTGTTAAGCAGGCATACTATCCACTCTAGACCCATTTCCTTAGCTATTTTTATGTCCTCAGTTGTATGAACCCCTATCCCAATTAGAAACTAGAAACATGGTTTATGTTTAATATTAATGAGCCTATGGGCATGGAAAGCCTATTTGCATAATTCTATCAAGATTGGCCTATTCAAGAGATATCTTGGAAGTTTTGTAGGCTACAATGTATAACCTACCACTCTTATATAAGCAAATGCACAAAATTAATTAATATAATTTGAAAACTTCTTAATTTGGGAAGCTACATCCATAGATATCCTTTTGGAAAAGTTTCCCTCAATGGTCCTTATGACCAAAAAAATAAAGACATCATTTACTATTTTATAGTTAGGCTTCTCCACGTTTTGTCCCTAGATCAATTTTGGAAAGTGTTGTAATGGATAAAAAGAGAGTGTGTGTCAAGATGTATATATGTATAAGATATGGTGTGTGGGAAAAGTAAGATCTTCTTCTTAACACCCAAATTCCCAAAGGAAAGATCCAAATTGATCAACCAAAAGAAAATGGTTAATGCACAAATGAATCAATCGATAAAGAATGTGAAGAAAGGAGAAAACCTTATATTCTATTATAGAAAGGAAATACAGAAATCTTAATTGAATTGAAGACAAGTACTAACCTCAAAATATGACAGATCTAGAAAATATTGTTTTCTGGTGTCTGTACTCAATTTCAAGAAATTCTGCAACCGGATCTGGCTTGGAAACATAGAAAGGGGTAAGAACTTACCCCAAGGAACAATCTTACCCCTAAAGTTTGACCTTGATCTACACTAATTCGATGAAAATTCTATTTGTGGATCTTAGAAGTTCACCAAAAAGGGTACTCAGATCTGATTTGTGATTCGTTGTCCCACACCTATACCTGCAAGAAAAGGGTTTTGTTTGTTTGGATAAGGGGTTTGCCTTGGTCAAACCCCAGTTTGGAATCAACCTTGAAATGTAATTGAAATTGTAGAAAATAAACAAATTAAATGGAACAATTCACCTTACTTATGTTGAAACCCTTGTGGAGGATTCAAATCCTTGACTCCACAAGTTTGGATGCTCCAAATGAATGTAGAATTGTATCTAGGATGTCTCAAATCAATTGCATTAGATCTTCAACACCAAACTTGAATGGATCTTGGAATAGGAAGAGGCTTGAACGGATGTGGATGGAGAAATCTTCAACAAGAGGGCTCCATAGAGATTGAATCCTTCAATGGCTACCAATGGATCTCCTTGATGAATTGGATCTTGAATACTTTAATGTTTTAAGATGAATGAATGCTTGAAGGATTTCCTTCTCCTTCTTTATTACTTTATTTCTTGATAATAGATGTATCTCACACTTGATTGATTATGAAAAGATGCTTGATCATGGATGTGAAAATGAGAGAGGAAGGCTTCCTTTTATACTAGTCTAGGGCACAAAATTCTAGAGAGGCCAACATAGGAGAATTAAATTCCCATTTAAAATTTAACCCCTAGAAATGGACCTAGATTAAATATAATTGAAGAGTTTATTATTTTGAAATCTGAAACAGCTGACCTGGAAGTGGGAAATAAAACTTTCCGAAGCCTGACATCTAGAAACTTCTAGATTTTGAAATTTGGACCTAGGGTCAAGGTCAAATCTAACCTAGGTCAGGGTCGAGGTCGACCTTGACCTAGAAGGTCAACGTTGACCCTGAGGTCAAGAATCTCAATTCTCAGGATCATGTGCCAGAAATAGGCTTAAAATAGGTGGAAAGAGAAGAAGAATATGGGAAAAATCCAGATCTAAGTTAAAGACCCATTCAAGACATTTGACATGACCCCAAACCACTTACTCAGAGGGCTAAACCAATTCTAAATGGAATTTCTTCCATTTTATCATGATACATTTAGCCCCCACTTTAGCAAGAGTATGGACTCGATGAAAACTCTTGGTAAAGTAGATCATAATGAAAAAGATAGTCTTATTGAAATCAAAGGGACAAAGAAATCCTCAAGCCCCCAGGGACTCAAGTCTTCGTAAACTCCAAGATTACAATAAGAGAGACATCTCTAGAAAAGATAGAGAAGAGGGTGTCATTATTTCACCCAATGAGAACTTATGTCCCATTGTGAACATTTTGGCAATTTGGCTGAGTTGCTTACATAGATGTTGTCATTATGGAAACATATGATCTGCATGAAGATCACATAGGTTAGAGAGCTAGTATATCAAAGTGCAATGTGAAATTGTCTAAGTATGAGACAACATGTTTTTACCAATGAACCTGAACATATTTTTTGTTTGTGATGTCAACTGGAGTAAGTTCAATGCTTGCACACTTGAACATAGACTCTATGGTGACTATTGAAGACTCATCTCAGAGTGCAAGTCAGTACGGCATGTACGAAAGAAGTTATGATAGTTTTTCTAAAGACAGTGTTAAGCCAACAGGATAGAATATGAAGACAGAATTGGTAAAGAGTTAAGGGATTATTTTGTTTATCAATATAATGACTTAACAATATAAAAGGATGACATCCTAGATGTTAACCCTTGGATAAATTTATTTTCTAATATGATAGCCGACTGGAAAGTTATTAATCTTAATAACTTGTATAAATGTAATTGTAAATTGTAAGAAGATATATGATATGATGAAGGAATGAATGTATGTAATAGTGATAGTGAAAGAGAAGTGAAAATATATTGATGCAAGAAGTATAAGGTTATGTACCTTGACCTACTTTTATAATCAATAAATATTGTACATTACTTGTTTGGGTAGTGGGCTCATCTGGTAATCACTTTTTGTACTACCAAATCCTAATAGGGTTGAGGCTTCTAACAAGGCCTATAGTCCTTTAATCAGGACTAAGACACTATATGCATGTAATAGACTCCTAACAGGGTCAAAATCATTAACAAGATACTTTTGATTAGTGGATCTTTTTGGGTACCATCCCCACCAAGGTTTTCCCTTGGCCGGGGTTTCCTCGAGAACAAATAATGTGTTATGAGTTCTTTAGTTTTATTGCTATTCATGTTGTTTAGCTTCTTATGTTATGCATGTGTAAAGATAATCTGTTATATCCATAATTGGGAAAAACATAAAGTTTGTAGAATACTGATTCACCCCCCCCTCAGTATTCCTTATTTATAACAATTGGTATCAAAGCTTAGTTACTCGGAAAAGAGTCATTCAAGGAAAGCCTAGCAGCTTGAGTAAGATCTCTATGGATATGGATCAACTACAAAAGAATCTTGAAGAAGCTCTTGAATAGATTGATATGCTTACTAATGAAAGAGATATTCTGAAAAGAAAATATGATGTTGCAAAGAACCTCATTGAGAAACTGAAAAACAAGTTGGGAGATCTAAAATCTGAAAAGGAATCTGAAGTTTTCATTGAAGATTGTGATGAGAATTTAGAAAAAGAAAATGAGATCCTTAAGCATGAACTAAAGATAGAAAATCTAAAGCTTAGCTTAAAAGATGGAAATGGAAAGAATGAAGCAAATCTGAAATCTAAGAATGAAAGTCTAAAGACTGAAAATCAAGGAGTAACATCTAAACTTGGTAAAGTAACATCTGAACTTGAGAAAGTCAATTTGTAGTATGCTAAAATTCAGAAATACAATACAAATGTGAAAGGTGAATTGACTCAATCTAAGCATCAACTTGAAATACTATATTCAACTAGTGAGAAGATTGATGAACAAATATCTTATCAAAAACCATTCTATGATAAGACTGGTCTTGGATTCAACACTTTTAAAGAAAATGAAGAAAGCAAGGAACCAAATCTGAAAATATCTGAAAGCATAGATGAGAAGTTTGATGAGATTAACAAATTTGAAGATATACCTAAGGAAGATGAATCACCTAAGCAAGAGGAATCACCCAAAGGTATGCAAAGAGAATTCAAAGGTAGATGTTTTTCTTGTAATACTATTGGTCATATGAAGAGAGATTGCACAGGTAAGCAATTCAAACCTCTTAATGGTTATTGTTATAATTGTCATGGTTTGGACATAGAGCTATTGAGTGTAGGAAACCTAAGTGTATTGAGAATAATAATAGTAGTAGAATGTTTAGGAATACTAACAATGCAGATAAGAAACCTACTGAAGATATGAACAGAAGAAATGGAGTAATATGTTAAAGATGCAACAAGGTTGGATACATTGCTAGAAATTGTAGATCATAGATCAATCAACCTAGACCAAGATAAGGGAACAATGGAATAGTTTGTCAGATATGCAACAAGATTGGACACATAGCAAGGTTTTTCAGAATGAACAATAGAGTTTTTCATACCAATCCTAACCCTAGAAATCATGCAAGAAGAAATGAAGATGCAAGTAATAGTCAGAAAGGATGTTGTAGTAATTCAGATGAAGTGAAGTTTATCAAAAGCATAGATCAAGGAGACATATTCAACATTGAAGGTAATCAGGAAGGTGAAGTATTAAAAGGTAAGAATGAATCTTTACCTGACCCATCTCAAAGTACTTAATTTATGAAAATTGCAATAGAGTAGGAACTTAGATTAGTGTAGAAGTAGATATATGATGAATTGAGTCTTGTGCAGTTAATGCAAGGTAGTATATGATGTTCTAATGCTATGGTTAAGAGTGCAAAGAAAAATATTATGTTTTGCAAGATCGCAAGAAGTTTTAAGTTTTACAGGTTAGCAGAAACAACTTTTTGGAAAGAAGCGGGAAAAGAATTGAATGCGATGTCAGATCTAAGTGAGATTGAATTAATAAAAGGTCATGATTAGTATTATTTGATCATCAAATAAAATTCAAGTGTTAAGAAGATCAAAGAGAATTGATTGGAAGCATTTGGCAAGGATTTCGAGAACAATTTTGTGCCGAATATATGCAAGCCCTAAATCATGAAATCGAGGTATTTTACTTGGAAAATCTTTAAATCAATAAAGGAATTAGAGGAAATCATGGATGTTTCTTTAATTCACAATATCAGAGATAAAAATAGACCTAAGATGAAAAGGGAAATAGTAGAACCCTTGGAAGATGATCCTAGGTTAGCTTTATCATCCATACCAAACGGAGTTTTACATCTAGAGAATGTTAGAAGTTATCTTGGATGTAAACTAGAGACTATCAATGATAGTAATTTCACCAAGGAATATCAGAAGATCTACAATTAGGAGATGACATTGAAAGAAGGATTTGAACATTTGAAAGATAATGAGATCATTAAGTATGCATTATAGTATGAATTTGATAATGAAGAATGTACTAAGATAATTCTAAGCAGAATTCATAATGGAAAGTTTTGGTTAGAAGATAGAGTGATAGATATCATAGCTGATTTGATTCATGAAGTTACTAGACTATCTAAAACTGGAGCCATTCCTTTAAATGAGAAGAACATGAGGAAAATAGTCATAGACAACACAAATTCATCCTATAATGGTAGAGGAATTCTGATTAGTAAGATTCAACAAGATGATGTCAGATACTTACGTAAGATCCTAACCACTAAGTTTTGTGCAAACTTAAGAGAGGATGACATGGTAGATGGAATGATACATGCAGCTTATCTAATGTGTGTTGATAAAGTACAAGTTGATATGTGTGAGATTTTGAGAATTCAACTATTTGAGAATTTGGAAAAGATTAAGAAAACTAAGTATACATAGTTTAGATTCTCATCCCTAATCACCTATATGTTTTTTCATCTATTGAGAAGATTTCCTTACACCATTGGAAATGACTGGAATGATGGCCAAACTACAATGGAAAGGATTAACCTAGTTTACAGAAGGCATGTTATTGATAAAGTGAATGAGAGTGCAGTATTGGTAATCAAGACATTTCAAGATATAGTGTCTAGTAGATCAAGGATCCCACAGTCTCTTGTGGAGAAATATAAAAAATGAGATATGTTTCATGGTTGATACTAACTTTACCTACATTGAAGCAGTAGAACCTAGAACAGAGTTCATAGACCCTCTTGGCTATGAGATATCTGAGGTAGAGACATAAGAGTATGTGAGTAGGCTACTTAAGTGCAAGTTGGACACTCATTGTAATAGGTTTGGAACCTTTGAGGAGAACTTCAACTCTGCAAAGACCTTACTTGAAGAGAAGCAGTCAAAGAAAAGAGTTGAGAGTACTATCAAGAAAATCCTAAAAGATACAGGGATGACTGAGCATGAATTCTTGGTAGCAAAGAAAATAGTAGTAGCAATCAAAGATATTGGACAAAAAGAAGTTTTTTTTGTTCCACCTCTATCATCAATTGCAGTATAGCAAGAAGAAACACAAGTTAAAGTGAAAGTGGAAGAAATTGAGAAGGATCAAGAAGCAACGATATCCACTAGATCCACTTCCTCCACACCTAGAAAAAGAGTAAAAGAGAGTGCTACTAGACTAGGTAAAAGGAAGAAAACATTAGTGCAACCAGTTCCAAGGAAAATTGTAGAAATCAAAGATGATGTCACTTCTATTAAGAAGAAAACTTGGAAACCTAGAGTTGAGAAGCTTAATGAGCAGATCATTGAAGATGGAGACTTTACAAGAATGAATAAGTATTATGATCTCTATGATTATGCAGAGAGATTAAATCTAGAAAATGTAGTGGTAAAGCATATGATTTTATCTAATAAGAAGTTGATACAATTCAGGGTAAGATACCTGATGATTTGTACAATAAACTTGTGAATAGGAAGAAGAGAGCATTAGAAGAAGACACATCTATTAGAGAAAATCTTGTAAGAAAGCTTTGTTTTATAAAAGATGAAGCACAATTTAGTCAAATTATGAAAGCTTTAAGCACCCATTTGAGAACCCAGAAGAGAACCATTCAGATTATGGGAGGCAGATATGAAGAAGTTAATGCAGAAACAGAGCAAGCAATCATCAAAGTTATGTTAGAAAATGTTGGAGAACCATCATTTGTAGCAGAGCAAGTAGGTGAAACAGAACAAGAGGACATTCCCTCTCCACCAGCCATAAACATTGAAGATGAAGTCATGAATGTAGAAGGAACTAAGATCACCTTGGATACTGATGATAATGTATTCAAGAATCTGGAAAATATTGTTGACAATTCGGCTTTTGAAGAGTAGGAGACCACCAAAGGAGAAGAGAAAATAGAGACCATAGTTGTAGAACCTAGAGTACCTAATTCCACTAAAGAAGATATCAGTCTTAATCCTGAGACTAGAAAGAAGAATTAGATTGGATCTATGATTGGAAACTTGGAAAAGGAAGTATATGATGATGATCAGATGGAATTGATCACATCCTTGAACAAAATCATTGGAAAGAACAAGAAAGTAAAAATTCTTGAAGGATGTCTGAAGGAGCTTACCGAGAAGTTACAAGGCATTGTAACTACACAAATTGCAGAAGCTAAACCTCTAGAGAAAGTGAAGAAAGTGATGAACACTTTTGATAGTGAGTTCACAAATTTAACTAATATAGCAAAAGTGAAAGCTCAAGCAACCTATGAAGCCAAAACACTTTTGAACATTAGCCAAAATATCAGGAATGATATCAACAATCTTGATATCTATATAAAGGACTTAAGAAAGAATTTGGAAAGAGGAAAATCCTTGTACATCTAGTGTACAAAATCAGAGACCTTGATAGTAGAAGAAGATCAGAAGATGAAGATGAAGGAAGTAGAAATTCAGAATGAAACTAACTTTCTTTCAAGCCCCAATGTAAAGGTATTTGATGTTGAGAAGAAAATTCGTAAGATATATGATGAAATCAAAATTTTGCAAGATGTAAAGGATAGGAAAATGAAAAGATTCACTCTTTTAAGAGAGCACACTTCTATGAAGTTAAGTATTATTGAAGGGAAATTGGAAGAATGTCTTTCAGCTAAGACATCTTTTCAAAAGTTTAGCTTCGAGAACCTCCAAGCATGTGAGATAGCATCTTATGGATTATGCGCACTACTTAGTGTGGCAGATTCTATTAAGAAATCATGGGAGAAGGAGTTAGAGGCTATAAATATTGATTTTTTAGATTGTGTTGCAAGCCTACCAGCTTTGCAATATTGAATTAAGGTATAACTTTTTGAGAATACAATTTTGTAACCCTCACCTTTATTTTGTCATTGTTCTCAAAGGGGGAGAGATATATAGCAGAAAATTGATAAGAAAATGATAAGTATTGATACTCTTAGGTGGATTACTATATTAGAGATAAGATTTTTTTGGAGTTATAAGGATAGTATATATATTTTATACTATGGCCACAATTTTGAGATTTTGAAGTTGTAAGACTTAGCCAATTTTCTCATATGTTACCACCAATGACAAAGGGGGAGATTGTTGGAAATTTGGCTGAGTTGGTTACATAGATGTTGTCATTATGGAAACATATGATCTAAATGAAGATCACACAGGTTAGAGAGCTAGTATGTTAGAGCGCAATGCGAAATTGTCTAAGTATGAGACAATGTGTTTTTACCAATGAACCTGAAGATAGTTTTTGTTTGTGATGTCGACTAGAGTAAGTTCAATGCTTGTGCACTTGAACATAGACTCTATGGTGACTATTGAAGACTCATCTCATAGCGTAAGTTAGTATGGCATGTACGGAAGAAGTTATGACAGTTTTTCTAAAGACAGTGTTAAGTCGACAAGACAGAATATGAAGATAGAATTGATAAAGAGTTAAAGGATTATTTTGTTTATCAAAATAATAAATTAACAATATAAAGGGATGACATCCTATATGTTAACCCTTGGATAAAGTTATTTTCTAATATGATAGCCAACAGGAAATTTATTAATCTTAATAACTTTTATAAATGTAATTGTAAATTGTAAGAAGATATATGATATGATGAAGGAACGAATGTATGTAATAGCGATAGTGAAAGAGAAGAAAAAATATATTGATGCAAGAAGTATAAGGTTATGTACCTTGACCTACTTTTGTAATCAATAAATATTATACATTACTTGTTTGGGCAGTGGGCTCATCTAGTAATCACTTTTTGTACTGCCAACTCCTAACAGGGTTGAGGCTTCTAAAAAGGCCTACAGTCCCTTAATCAGGACTGAGACACTATATGCATGTAATAGACTCCTAACAAGGTCAACATCCTTAATAGGATACTTTTTATTAGTGGATCTTTGTGGGTACCATCCCCATCGAGGTTTTCCCTTGGCCCGGGTTTCCTCAAGAACAAATAATGTGTTATGAGTTCTTTAGTTTTATTGCTATGCATGTTGTTTAGCTTCTTATGTTATGCATGTGTAAAGATAATCTGTTATATCCATAATTGGGAAAAAGATCAAGTTTGTAGAATACTAATTCAAACTCCCCCCCCCTCTCAGTATTCCCTATTTCTAACAGAACCACATAAGGAAACAATGCAATTGGAAAGATGGAATTGAACCACCTAGTGAATGTGACTACTCACTAGTCAACCCATCAAGGATTTACCCTTAAGATTATTCTATTTTGAAAGAGCAAAGCCAAAAACAAAAGAGATCTAGTCTTAAGGCTACCTTCGACCTTAAGGGGTCAAAATTTTGAAAATTGAAACTAGAGGGATCAAGAGATCCTATAAGATAAAAATCCATCCTTTAAGGATTAACCACTAATCCATAAAGGGAGAAAAGTGCCTTGAAAAATATATGTATTGAAAGTGTCTATGTGCAACAAGTGATAAGAGTGTATTCCCCCATGTTAAAGTCATTGCTAATACTTTAATAGGAGCAATGACCTAAACAGAAACATAAACAACTCCACTGATTACATTTCCACTGTGAGATGCCCCAAGCGAAGACAAATCAAGGGAAATACCACATAAACATACAAAGAACACAAAAGGGATCTACCTATGGTGAGCTTAGTATGATCATAAGATAATATATATATGATATTATTGCAAATGAATTGACATCATTCCCTGAAGAAAGTAGAACTACAATCACAATGGAGGAAAAGATACATAAGAGTTACGAAGAAGAGTCTTTTTGGACCACAACATGGAGACCAAAAAGAATCAGTGCTACCGAGTCACAAATCCAAGCTAACTACACAAGGAAATATTTATGAACAATAACACAAGTACAACATAACATGAAAACAACATATAGAAGAGTAGAGATACATATAGAGGAATTATACAATAGGTTTGATTCCTTTATCACCTTGCACCAAAAAAGTAAGAAGGGTCATATAAAAGAATGTAACAAACATTTAGCAACACATTATAGGAGAAGCACAATACAAAGAGAAAAGACAAAAAGAGCTACCATGAAGGACAAGCCAATAAGGCACATCACCTACTCTCCCCATCTCATTCTATATCATTTCGGGAAGGTGGAAAACTCAAAAGAGGGACTATATCCAATGTAGTAGGAATAATAGCCAGTTCCAAACAAGGATCCTCTTGAGAATCATAATGTTTGATACTAGGTGTAATTATCAATTGTGATGAAATCATATTAGGTAAATAAATATCAATGTCAATAGTTTCATATTCATCATTAACATCATTAATATCATCAAGAGTATCTTCTTCATCCAAATTAATCAAAATAGGATCTAAGATACGAATAGAATCATCATAATCATGCATATTAACATCATTATTAGTGTTGGAATTTGGTTGAGTATGATATCAAGTTTTTATCATTATCACAACATATAATCACCATGATGACTACACTATAGTAGCAAACAATTTTGTAAGAGTGCAAGTAAAAATTGTCTAAGTACAACAATATTTTACAATCTAATCAGAGATAGTTTTGGTTAGCGATGTTCACAAAAGAAAGTTCAATGCATGAACACTTGAACATGGATAATTCTATGTATATTAAAGTCACATGTGAAATCGCAAGTTTGTACAACATGTACGGAAGGAGATATTGAAGAATAACAGAGATAAAGTTGAAGCCGACCTGAATAGAGCAAGAAGCCAAAATAAGAATATTAGTTAAGGGATTATTTTGTTTATCAAAATAATGACTTAAGTATATAAGGGATGACATCCTAGATGTTAACCCTTAGGAAACATGAATTAGTTTTGTATTTAGGAAAGATTTTATGCTTAGTAAACCCAACTATAAGTTATTATTCTTAATAACTTGTATATATGTAAGAAGCATGTAATGAAAAGTAGTAACAGATGTAATAAGATATTGTAATGTTGTAATACTATGATGCAAAGTTGTATATTTCAAAAGAAAAGAAAGTAGACTCTGTATATGAAAGCAAAGAGCCTAGAAAGCTAAATCAGAATAGGAAAGCTATTCAGCAGCAGTGAAAGGTTATATACTTTACGTTTCTATTTAGATATCATTGTATTTTACATGTTTAGTCAATGAGCTCATCTTGTAAATATCCTATTTTGTAATAACAACTCCTAGTAGAGTTGAGGCTTCTAACAAGGCCTAGAGTCCTTTACTCAGGACAAAGACACTATATGCATGTAATAGAATCCTGACAGGGTCAACATCCTTAACTTGATACTTTTGATTAGTGGATCACTTGTTGATATCATCCCCACTAGGGTTTTCCCTTGGCCAGGGTTTCCTCAAGAAAAAAACATGGTGTTATGAGTTCATTTTCTTTATTTCTATGCTTGTTATTTAGTTTACTTTTTTTTGCAAGCTTCAAGTTAATTT
The DNA here is from genome assembly GCA_027943335.1 of Chamaecyparis obtusa. Classification (NCBI taxonomy): domain Eukaryota; kingdom Viridiplantae; phylum Streptophyta; class Pinopsida; order Cupressales; family Cupressaceae; genus Chamaecyparis; species Chamaecyparis obtusa. The sequence goes on from BSBK01001501.1 coordinate 1,424,513, forward strand.
GTTATATCCATAATTGGGAAAAAGTAAAAGTTTGTAGAATACTAATTCACCCCCCCGCCCCCCTCTCAGTATTCCCTATGTTTAACAATTGGTATCAGAGCTTAGTTACTTGGAACAAAATTATTCAAAGAAATCCTAACAACTTGAGTAAGATCTCTATGGATATGGATCAATTGTAGAAGAATCTTGAAGAAGCTCTTGAATAGATTGATATTCTTACTGAAGAAAGAGATACTTTGAAAGGGAAATATGATGATGCAAATAACTTCATTGAGAAACTAAAAGAAAAGATAGAAGAACTAAAATCAAAGAAAGAACCTACAATTTAAATCAGATCCTTAAACATGAGTTGAAGATTGTAGATTTAAAGTTAAGTTTGAAAGATGGAAATAGCAAGAATGAATCAAATCTAAAATCTAAAAATGAAGATTTGAAGTCTAAACTTTGTAAAGTGACATCTGAACTTGAGAAAACCAAATTATAGTATGCTAAACTTGAAAAGTACAATACAATTGTGAAAGGTGAATTGACTCAATCTAAACAACATCTTGAAAAATTGTATTCCACCAGTGAGAAGATTGATGAACAAATGTCTTATCAAAAGCCATACTATGATACAATTGGTCTTGGATTTAATTCATATAAGATAAGTGAATAATGCAAGGAACCAAATTTGAAACCCTCTGAGAACAAAGATGAAAAGAAATCTAATGAAGATAACAAATCTGAAGACATACCTAATCAACCTAAAGAAGACAAACCACCTAAAGATATGCAAAGAGAGTTCAAAGGTAGATGTTTTGCATGTAATAATTTTGGACATATGAAGAAAGATTTCACAGGTAAGAAATTCAAACCTCTCCATGGTTATTTTTATAATTGTCATGGTTTTGGATATAGAGCTATTGATTGTAAGAAACCTAGATCTAATGATAATAATAGTAGTAGTAGAATGTTTACAGATACTAACCATGCAGATAAGAGACCTACTGAAGATATGAATAAGAGAAATAGAGATGTGTGTTATAGATGCAACAAGATTGGACACATTGCCAAAAATTGAGATCACAAATCAGTCAGACATGACCAACATATGGAAACAATGGAGTAGTTTGTCAGATATGCAACAAATTTGGTCACAACAAGATTTTGCAAAATGAACAACATGAGAAACCCTAATCCTAGAAGTTACACAAGGAGAAATGAGAACATAAACAATAGTCAAAAAGGATGTTGTAGTAACTTGGAGGAAGTTAAATTTTTTAAAGCCATAGAGAAAGAAAGCACACACAATACACAAGATAATCAGACAGGTGAAGTATCTGATAGTAACTATGGATCTTTTCCTAACCCATTTCAAAGCACTTGAAGCAATTAATTCATGAAGAATGTATTAGAGTAGAAGATTAGAATAGTGTAGAAGTTAGAGTAGATTTAATTAAGTCTTTCAAAGTTAATATAAGATAGTATATGATGTAATGATGCTATGGTTAAGAGTGTATGAGCTAATATGAATGTATGCGAGTACACAAAAAGAATGAAGTTTTGCAGGTAACCAGGAACAACTTTTTGGAAAGAAGTGGCAAAGGAATTGAATGCAATGTTAGAATCTTGAAAGATTGAAAGGATAAAAGCATATGATCAGTATTATTTGATCATTAAAGAGACTACAAGTGATAAGAAGAGGGATACAGTAGAGATTAAGAGCACTTTGTTGGATTTGGAAAAGGATTTCATGGAAGATCTACACAAAGCCCTAAATCACATTTTTAAGGTATTCTACAAAGTAAATCTATCAAAGAAGTTAAATTTTACAATAATCATGGATGCATCACTTATTCACCATATAAAAGATTCAGTTAGACCTAGAGTTAAAAGGGAACCAGTAGAACCCTTGGAAGAAGACCCTAGTCTAGCATCACCATCCATTCTAGATAGAGTTCTACATTTACAAGATGTGAAAAGCTATTTGAAATTCAAGTTTGAGACCTTAAGTGATAGAAACCTGATCATGGAATATGAAAAGATATATAATCTGGGCATGTTATTCAAAGTTGGGTTTGAACATTTAAAAGATAATGAGGTTGTCAAGTATCAACTTCATTATGAATTCTAGGATGATGAATGCACAAAGATCATTTTGAGAAGAATCCAAAATAGAAAATTTTGGTTAGATGATAGAGTGATAGATATCACTACATATCTAATTCATGAGGTAACCGATTTATCAAAATCTAGAGTTATTCCTTTCAATGAGAAGAATGTAAAGAAAATTGTACTAGACAACACTAAGTCATCCTACAATGGTAGATGAATTTTAATCAGCAAGATCATACAAGATGATGTTAGATATGTAAGCAATATTTTAACATCTAATTTTTGTACAAATTCTAGAGAAGATGATATGGCAGCTGGCATGGTACATGCAGCTTATTTGATGTGTGTTGAAAAAGTTCAAGTTGATATGTGTGAAATTCTAAGAATTTAGTTGATAGAGAACCTTGAGAAGATTAAGAAAACTAAGAATTCACAGTTTAGATTCTCATCTCTTATCACATATATGTTTTTCCATTTGTTGAGAAGATTTCCATATACTATTAGAGAAGATTGGAATGATAATAGGAATACAATGGATAGAATCAATAAGGTGTACCTAAGACACCCTATAGACAAAGTAAATGAGAGTGCAACCTTAGAAATCAAGACTTTTTAGAGCCAAATGAGAAAAAGATCAAGGATTCCACTGGCTATAGTAGAGAAATACATAAATGAGATATGCTTTATGGTTGACATTGATTTCACTTTTTTTGAAGCAGTTGAACCTAGAATGGAATTTATAGATCCACTTAGATATGAAGTTTCTAAAGCTGAAATTGAAAAGTATATAAGAATATTACTTAAGTGTAAGTTGGATGCAAATAGTCCTAGATTTGGAACATATGAGGAGAACTTTAACTCCGCAAAGTCATTGTAGGTAGAGAAATTAGCTAAAAAGAGAGTTGACAACACAATAAAGAAAATTCTAAAAGATACGAGCACGAAAGAACATGAATTTATAGTTGTGAAGCAGACAACATCATAAATAAGAGACATAGGATAGAAAAAACTTCTATATGTTCCACCCCTAACACAGTTGTAGCTCCTACTGAAGAAATTTAGGATTTTAGAGAAGAATTTGAAGTTGTCGAAGTTGTGGAAGTGAGGAAATCCACTAGATCCTCTATTAGGAATGAATGTTGAATATATCCTATGGGAGTATTAGCAGCCAATCTATAGCAGTTTTTGCATTCATGACTATGATTGTCATTGATGTCAACATAGTGATCTACTAAAGATTAGTAGAGGAGCATACAGTGTTTGGGTTAGCGCACATGGGATATTAGAGATCAAGCTATGTGATGTTAAGGAATTATTTTATGATGTGTTATATTTTCATCATTAAGAGTGCATACATTAATTCATTTATTCATGGAAGTTATGAGCATTTCAGTGGAAGCAGTATTCAGACAGTGTTCCTAAGTAGCGGTTTGTGGTAATCGGGTGATATCTCCTAATCGGGATGGATTCTGGTTATGCGCAGTTAGAGAGAAGTTAAAGACATGTTGATAGTGACATGGATGATAGTGCAAACTTTGAGGTTGCATGAGTGAAGAGTTATTCTAATTGGAAGCTGACAGTTTTGTGTAATTTTTATGTAGCGTGTGGAAATTTTTATTTTGTAATTTGTATGCCAACTCATTTGTAATTACTTGAGTGTGGTATAAAGGAAGGAATGTTTTCCTTATTGTAATATGGAATGTTTAATTTAGTAATGTAAGAGTGAATTAAATTGTGAAAGTGAATTTGTGGAAAGAGGATATGCGAGATACAAAGATTTGAAATTGTGATTTGGTGTAGCAGTGAGTGCGGTTTGGCACAATCAGAAGAGAGGTAACATATTTTTGAGATTTGTAATATTTTGATATTATTCTATTGAATAATATAGAGATCAGTTGGACAGTGTGTTCAGTGATCTTTCCATTGAAGTTGTTTGGGCAGTGGGTCCTTATGTCTTCCATAACTCCTAACAGAGTTAGAATCTTGTAGCACGGATTCAAAATCTCCTAACAGGGATTCATATGTACTGAATGTATTTCATAAGACTCCTAATAGATTCCATCCTTTCACAAGGAATATTCATATTAGTGCATCTTTTGTGGGCATCATTCCCACCGGGGTTTACTCTTTGATCAAGAGGTTCCCTAGTCAACATATCTTGTGTCATTGTGTTATTGTGCATGAATATCTTTCTATGGTTGTTGGTTACACTTCTTATATGGTTAAAATCTATTAAACTTGATAAAGGTTATAATTATCTGATAACTGATCTACCTCCCCCCACCCTCTCAATTATCTTGGTGGACTTTACTTTCTAACATCCTCCACCACTCCACTAGAAAAAAGGGTAAAGGAAATGGAAAGCAGACCAGGAAAGAGACAAAAGACTATATATACCCCAGCACAAAGGAAAGTATCAAAAGTAAAGGATGATGAAGAAGTAGGAAGTAGTAAAAAGAAATAGAAGCCTAAGATTGAAAAAGTGAATGCCTTAATTATCAATGAAGGTGATTTCACTAAATGAACAAATTTTATGAATTGTACAATTTTTCTAAGAAATTGAATTTGGAAAATGTAGTTGTTAGGAACATGATACTGGTAGAAAAAATTTTTGATAGCATTCAAGGAAAGATTCCTGATGAACTTTTTGAGAAGTTAGTAAACAGGAAGAAAAGAGCAGTTGAAGAAGACAAAAATATAAGATAAATTATGTCAGGAAGCTATGTGAGATAAAAGATGAAGACCACTTTAAGTAGATTATAAAAAATCTTAATACTTTTCTGAGAATGAAAAAAAAAATTATATCAATAATGGGAGGTAATTATGAGGAAATCAACAAAGAGACAGAAGAGATAGTTGTAAAGGTTATGACCTTCATGTTGGAAATATAGATGGAGTAACTGAGAGGGGGGGGGGGGGGGTGAATCAGTTAACCACAAAAATATTACCACAGATCCCTTAGATGTCTTAATAATTCATTTACTGCTATTACTCGGTAAACATATAGAGAAATGTTGTAACTTAGTTATTGCAGTGAGTATTAATTATAACTGTTCTTAAGTATTCATTAGTGATTAACATGCATGCATAAAGAAAATAACATGAACACAAGAGACAATAGATTTAACATGGAAACCCAATATGGGAAAAACCACCAATGTAACTAGTTACTATTTTTCACTCTTTTGAAGTGAGCCCTGTTAGGAGCCAACCTGGTTAAAGGTTACAAAACACACTGTTAGGTGTGACCTTGTTAGAGGATTTAATCACCCTATTAGGAGTGGCCTTGTAAGAGGTCTTTGAAACAATTCAATAGAACTGTCACCTTGTTAGAGGATTTACAAAATGGCTGTTAAACCAACTCTGTTAAGATATTTTGAAATCACTGCTACAATGGTAAGAAAGTAACAATGAAGTGACCTGAATAAGATGCAACTGAATTGTTGATTATAGATCTCCGTTCTGCTTCACTAGATCCTTCCTGATCAAATATATCTTTGCTACTCCTCAAGGATATCTAATCATCCTTCAAAAATTCACACACACCTTCCTTCAAAATGATTTTCACATTATTCTCTCCACTTTAATTCACCACTTGACCTTCTATATATACCATTCATATTTTTAAGTCAGCACTAATAATCATTATAAACATTAACACTCATTACAACACTCGGCTTGAATAAACAAACTTTATTCCTCAAATTAACAAAATTCTTTACTGGGCCGACCTTGCTTGGTAAACACTAATCTGAAAAGAATTCCTTTGGTGACCAAGAGATCTCAGTAATCACAAAAAATCATCTTGCTGACCGACTGAGCTCAGTAGACACTGGGAACTGCTTTGCTGACCGACTGAGCTTGGTAAACACTAGGAACTACTTTGCTGACCGACTGAGCATGATAATTGATATGACATTTATGTGACATCAAAGACAACACACAATTAATCCAAAAATCTCCCTCTTTGGCATTGATGGCAACACAACATGTCATAGCACAATGAAATTTCATAGAAAACATAGAGTAAGGAACATATCCTTAGCTTCATTCTGATTCTCATCTATGAGAACTCCCTCTGTCAACAAACTTCTCTTTCAAATTGAAAACTCTCCAAGAAAACTCTCCCTCCTAGAAATCTTAAGAAATTTCTTGAATTATGACAGCAAACTCTCCCTCTTTGACAACATATGCCGAAGAAAACACATACTAGGTGAATAGAAATGTACCTTGAGTACTGATTCATATGCAATGATTCCTTGACTAAGCTGCATCAACTGACTGATCTCCAATATGCTCTGGTTGATGCATCACTAAAACTTTATTTAGTGAACCTCAAATAGGGGAATGACCCCTAACTTACCTCTTAGATACAAGAATGCATCCTTAGGTAGTGGCTTGGTGAATATATCTGCAATCTATTCTTTTGTATGAATATATTCCAATCTGATTTCCTTGTCCTGCACCAATTCTCTGACAAAGTGATATTTTATAGAAATGTGCTTGGTTTTGGAATGCATTACTGGATTCTTTGAAATATTTATTGCACTTGTATTATCACAAAACATAACAACTGGTTCTTTGATCTCAACCTTCATGCCTTCCAATAACTATTTAAACCAAACAATATTAGAGCAGTTTACTATTGCAGCAACATATTCTACTTCTACTATGGATTGGGATGTGCAATTTTTCTTTTTACTGGTCCAAGATATCAACCTCTTGCTAAGAAAGAATGCTCCTCCACTTGTACTCTTTTTGTCATCAATGTTTCCTGCCCAATCAACATTAGTAAACACTTTTAAGTCCAGATTGCCTCCAAATTTATACCACAAGCCATAATATTTAGTTCCTTTCAAGTATCTCAAGATTCTTTTGATTACCATCATATGATTTTCTCTAGGTTTTGCTGAGAATCTTGCTACTATACCAACTGCTAAGGCAATATCAGGCCTTGTATGAACTACATACTATAATTTTCCAATCATTGATCTGTATAAGGTCTGATCTACTTCTTTTGAATCATCATCTTTGGTAAGCTTCAGTCTAGTACACATGGGGGTACCAACTGGTTTTGTATCTTCCATACCAAACTTCTTAAGTATTTCCTTGATGTATTTAGACTGAGTAATGTAGATACCATTCTTGCTCTGCTGAATTTGAAGACCAACAAAGCACTTTATTTGACCAAACATAGACATTTCAAATTCTTTAGTCATTTGCTTTGAAAATTCTTTGCACTGATCATCATTACCTGTAAACATAGTATCATCCACAAATATTTCTGCCAAAACAATTATGTTATCTGGTCCTTCCTTGATGTACAAACTACTATTATCATTAGCTCTTTTGAAACCAATCTGAATAAGATAGTTATGTAATCTTTCATACCATGCTCTAGGGGCTTGTTTCAAACCATACAATGCTTTGTGTAACTTGTAAACCATATTCCTTTTGTCTGGATCAATAAAACCTTCAGGTTTCTCAATGTAGACTTCTTCATCAAGAATACCATTGAGAAATGCAGATTTTACATCCATCTGATATACCTTAAATCCTTTATGTGTTGCATATGCAAGTAGAGTTCTTACACCTTCTAATCTTGCAACAAGAGAAAAAGTCTCACCATAATCTATGCCCTATTCTTGAGAATATCCTTTACACACCAATCTAGCTTTGTTTCTTGATACTTGACCATCTTCATTCAACTTATTTCTAAATACCCATTTTGTTCCAATTACATTTTTGTCTTTAGGCCTAGGTACAAGAGTCCATTTTTTTTTCTTCTCTATTTGTTTTATTTCTTCATTCATACCCTCAATCCAACTTTAATTTTTCAATGCATCTTTGACATTTCTCGGTTTAAAATTAGCAAGTAAACATGTACCTTTTAGTTTACTTCTTGTCATAGTACCTTTTGATTTGTTTCCAATAATCTGATCTGGTGTATGATGCCTCCTGACATATTTGGCCAATACAAGTTCCTTGCCTCTTGAATGAGTTACATTGTCATCTTCTTGATTTTTATCTTCAAGTTCTGGTTGCTCAAGCTTGATAGATATTGGCTTGGTAGCTTCAGACTGAGACTTGGGTCCTTGTGACTCGGTTTGAACTTCTTCTTGTGACTCGGTTTGAACTTCTTCTTGTGACTCAATTTGAACTTCTTCATGTGACTTAGTTACTGTACTAGGCTCGATAGATGCAGTCTCCTTATTGACAGATGTGTCTGGTAATGTATGAGGTTCAATGTAAACAAATCTCTTGTAATCCTCTGGTTCCTTTTTTCTTTCTTCTTCAGTCTTTTCTACAAACTCATCAACTTTCACATGTGCACTTTCTATGATTTGGTGAGTAGACAAATTCAAACATCTATATATGCCTTACTCTTGCAAGAATATCCCAAGAATATTCCTTCATCACTTTTCACATCAAATTTTCCTTTTCTAGATTCTTTTAAGATATAACACTTACTACCAAATACTTTCAGGTAACTTACATTGGGTTTATAGCCATACCATAACTCATAAGGAGTTTTGAATGTGTCTTTCTTCAACTATACTCAGTTTAAGGTATGCACTGTAGTGTTGATAGCTTCCTTCAAGTATTTCATAGCGATGTTCTTTTCAATCATTAGAGTCCTTGCACAATCCATGATAGATCTGTTCCTCCTTTCAGCTATTCCATTCTGCTCAGGAGTTCTTGAGGCTGATACTATCTTTTGATTCCTCTTTCAATGCAAAAATTATTGAATTCATGGGAGATGAATTCACCACCTCTATCTGATCTTAAGCACTTCATTCTTTTCCCTATTTCCTTTTCTACTCTTTCCAAATACAATTTGAATTTCTCAAATGCTTCTGACTTTTCTCTTAGATACATAACAGTCATCATTCTAGAGTAGTCATCAACAAAGAGAATAAAGAAATTTTCTGCAGTATAGCTCTCAATTCCAATAGGTCCACATAAATCAATATGCACAATTTCCAAAATATCTTCAGACTGATAGTTTTTACTTTTAAATCTAGTCTTTCCCATTTTACCAATCTAACAATTCTTGCATAGACCAACATTAGGTTTCTTCAAAGTAGGAATGCCTCTTACTTTCTTCAATTTTCTTATTTTCACCATGTTATCAAAATTTACATGACATAACCTTTTGTGCCATAACCAACTTTCTTCAATTTGAGCAATAAAACATGAGCATTCACCAAGATCAAGATAAACAAGTTACCTTTGGTTTGTTTGCCTGATCCAGTTAGTTTTCCCTTGTCATCCAACAGCCTTGCTTTGCCATGCATGAATTCAACCTTGAATCCAATGTTGATTAGCTATGCTACACTTAGAAGATTATGCTTTAGTCCTTCAACCCAATATGCATTATCACATATAAGTTCTTTGGTTAATGAGATTTTTCCTCTTCCTTTTATGCAACAAGGTTCATTGTTTCCAAACCTTACATTACCACCATCATAGTCTTCAAGGTGTTCAAACTTTGTTCTATCACCAGTCATATGATGTGAACATCCACTATCTATGATCCATGTATCATTTTTTCTTACATGAGAGATAAGTGCCATCTTATCTTCATCATCATCAGATTCATCTTTTACAACAATGTAGACAATTTCATCTTCACTATTATTAGAATCCTTAGCCATAAAACATGTTTTCTTACCTTTATCCTTGAATGATTTGAAATTCTTCCTACCATTGTACTTGTGACCTTTCTTCTCATCCTTGCTTTGCTTGTTTGGGCACCTAGCTACAATATGACCAATTTCTTCACATGAAAAATAGATTAAGGGAGTTTTACCTTTGTATTTACCTCTACCTCTAGTATATTTCTTTGAAAGTAATGCTTCAATAACTTCAAGATCACTATCAGAACTTTCCTCTAATTCTTCTTCACTTTCTAACTAGATGTCCTTTATTTTCTTGCCCTTCTTAAGTGAAATTTTGGCCTCAAATTCTAATTCAATATTTTTGGAAGTTGGAACATAGTTGTCACAGTTATCCAACTCAAAGGCTATCAATCTTCCCACTAAGGCATCCAAAGTTATATTGTGATTTTCTTCACATCTTCTTTCTTGAATAGTAGATACTCTTATTGCATAGATAGGAAGTAATGTTCTGAGAACCTTACTTATAATAGTTTCATCATCAATTTTTCCTCCAGAAGCTCTAATTGCACTAACACTTGCCTTGATCCTTTCAACATATTTTGCAATGTTTTCATCTTCTCTCATTTTCATCTGATCAAACTATCCTCTTAGGCTTTCTGCTTTGGCTCTCTTCACATTTTCATCACCACCATAAATTTTCTTTAGCTTGTTCCACACTGCACAAGCAGTTGTGTATTCTTTGATCTCATCAAATTCTTCATAGCTAAGAGCTGATGCAATGTCTATCATCATGGTGTTATGGTTCTTTTTCTCTACAATGTCTTCAACAGTTAATGTGCTAGTAGGAGCTGTATATTCTCCATCAAGATATTTGCATCCTGAATCACCAATGGAAGCTAGATGAAGTCTCATGAGTCCTTTCCATGCTGAGAAGTTATCTCTATTAAGCCTTGGAATTTCTCTCTTGTAAGACATCCTGATCTTTAGCTTAGGTCCTTGAAACCCTTCCTGCAAGCACCAAAAGCTCTGATACCAATTGTTGGATATATAGATGGAGTAACTAAGAGGGGGGGGGGGTGAATCAGTTAACCACAAAAATATTACCACAAATCCCTTAGATGTCTTAATAATTCATTCGCTATTGTTACTCGGTAAACATACAGAGAAATGTTGTAACTTGGTTATTGCAGTGAGTATTAATTATAACTATTCTTAAGTATTCATCAGTGATTAACATGCATGCATAAAGAAAATAACATGAACACAAGAGACACTAGATTTAACATGGAAACCCAATATGGGAAAAACCACCAATGTAACTAGTTACTATTTTTCACTCTTCTGAAGTGAGCCCTGTTAGGAGCCAACCCGGTTAAAGGTTACAAAACACACTATTAGGTGTGACCTTGTTAGAGGATTTAATCACCCTGTTAGGAGTGGCCTTGTAAGAGGTCTTTGAAAAAATTCAATAGAACTGTCACCTTGTTAGAGGATTTACAAAATGGCTATTAAACCAACTCTGTTAAGAGATTTTGAAATCACTGCTACAATGGTAAGAAAGTAACAATGAAGTGACCTGAATAAGATGCAATTGAATTGCTGATTACAGATCTCTGTTCTACTTCACTAGATCCTTCTTAATCAAATATATCTTTGCTACTCCTCAAGGATATCTAATCATCCTTCAAAAATTCACACACACCTTCCTTCAAAATGATTTTCACATTATTCGCTCCACTTTAATTCACCACTTGACCTTCTATATATACCATTCAGATTGTCAAGTCAGCACTAATAATCATTACAAACATTAACACTCATTACAACAGTCGGCTTGAATAAACAAAATTTATTCCTCAAATTAACAAAATTCTTTACTGGGCCAACCTTTCTCGGTAAACACTAATCTGAAAAGAATTCCTTTGGTGACCGAGAGATCTCGATAATCACAAAAAACCGTCTTGTTGACCAACTGAGCTCGGTAGACACTGGGAACTACTTTGCTAACTGACTGAGCTCTGTAAACACTGGGAACTACTTTGCTGACCGACTGAGCATGATAATTGATATGACATTTGTGTGACATCAAAGACAACACACAATTAATCCAACACTCTGGCCTTAGTGAGCACACAAGTGTAGTTGATCAAGTATTGGAAGCTAAACATTAGAAAAGTCCTTCACCATCACTACCACCATCTATTAAAATTGAAGATGAAAATATTAATGTAGAAGAAACAAACATTACCTTAGATAGTGAAGAAAACCCATTTAGTAATCTTGAGAACATTGTTGACAATTCGGCTATTGAGAAGCAGGATATGATAGTGAATGAGGAAGAAGGAAAGGAAGAAAGAAAGGAATAAGAGGTAGAAATGACACAAGAAGAATCATAGGTTAATGTAGAAGCAACAGAACAAAAAATTTCACAAGTGCAAATAGTAATCAGTCCTAATCCCAAGGAAGTAGTAGAGAAACCACAAATTGAATCTATTTTTGCTAGTCTTGGATAGGAAGTTGATGATGATGATCAAATAGAGCTGATCTCATCTTTGAATAAGATTATTGGAAAGAATAAAAAGGTAAAAAGCTTAGAAGGATCATTTCTTTAAGTGACAGAGAAACTGCAGAGCATAATAACCAATCAAATAAATGAGGCAGATCCACAAGGTAAAGCTAAAGAAGTTATGCAAGCCTTTGATATTAAATTCATAAACTTATCAGATATGGCAACAATTAAAGCACAAGCAGCTTATGAAGCCAAGATATTCCAAGATGTATGTTAGAATATCAAAAATAATATAGACAATCTAGATATTTTCATTAAGGAACTAAGTAGGAGTTTGGAAAGAGGAAAATCTTTGTACATTCAGTGTACAAAATCAGAAAATCATATATCACAAATAATAGAGAAGATAAAGATGAAAGAGGTAGAGATACAAACAACAATAAACCTTTTGTCAAGCCCAAATGTGAAGATCTCAAACACTGAGAAAAACATAAGCAAACTCTATGATGATATAAGAATTCTAAATGATGAAAAGGAAAAGAAATTAAGGAGATTCACTCTATTAAGAGAGCATGTATCAATTAAATTGAGTATTATTAAGAATCAATTGGAGGAATGTCTTTCTTAAAAGATATCTTATGAAAAATTTCACTATGCAAACCTGCATGCATGTGAAATTGTATCTTATGGTCTATGTGCACTCCTAAGTGTTTTAGATGCTATAAATAAATCATGAGATAAGGAGTTAGTAAGCCTGAAGATAAATTTTGCAAATTGTGTTGCAAGCCTACCGGCTTTGAAATTTTGAGACCCTAAGGTAAACCATTTTTTATAAGTTTTTGACACCCTTTTTTGTCATTGTTGTCAAAGGGGGAGTAGTAGACAAAAATTGTATAGACAATATAGTATGATGCATACTCCTAGGGGGAGTATAGATATTCAAAGATATAAGTATGTTGGAAAAAAAAATTATGGCCACAATTTTGAAGTTTTGTGAGACTTAGCCAATTTTCTTATATGTTGCCACCAATGACAAAGGGGGAGATTTTTGGAAATTTGGCTAAGTAGGATATCAATTTGTTGTCATTATGAAAATATATAATCACTATGATGACCGCACTATAGTAGCAAATAGTTTTGTAAGAGCGCAAGTAAAAATTATCTTAGTATAGCAGTATTTTCCAATATAATCAGAGATAGTTTTGGTTAATGATGTTCATAGAAGTAGGTTCAGTGCATGCTCACTTGAACATGGATAATTCTATTTTTATTAAAGTCACATGTGAAAGTGCAAGTCTTTATGGCATGTACGGAAGGAGATATTGAAGAATAACAAAGACAGAGTTGAAGCTGACCTTAACAGAGCAAGAAGACAGAATAAGAATATTAGTTAAGGATTATTTTGTTTATCAAAATAATGACTTAACCATATAAGGGATGACATCCTAGATGTTAACCCAGCATGAATTAGTTTTGTATTTAGGAAATAATTTATTCTTAGTAAAGCTGACTGTAAGTTATTGTTCTTAATAACTTGTATATCTATAAGAAGCATGTAATGCAAAGTAGTAACAGATATATTAATATATTGTAATGATATAATACCTTTGTATTCAAATATCATTGTATTTTACATGTTTGGATAGTGAGCTCATCTTGTAAACATTCTATTTTTTAATACCAACTCCTAGCAGGGTTGAGACTTCTAAAAAGGGCTAGAGTCCTTTCATCAGGACAAAGACACTATATGCATGTAATAAACTCTTGATAGGGTAAACTTCCTTAACTAGATACTTTTGATTAGTGGATCAGTTGTGGGTATCATCCCCACCAGGGTTTTCCCTTGGCTAGGGTTTCCTCAAGAACAAAACATGGTGTTATGAGTTCATTTTCTTTATTGCTATGCTTTTTATTTAGTTTACTTTGTTTTACAAGCTTCAAGTTAATTTGTTATATCCATAATTGGACAAAAGTAAAAGTTTTTAGAATACTAATTCACCCCCCCCCCTCAGTATTCTCTATTTCTAACAATTAGTATTAAATTCTATTGCCCCACTTTTGTTCTTCACACTTTAAAACAAAACTGAATACCTTGTGTTTACATAGAGTCGTGAGTTTTGAGATGATAAAATGAAGTCTAAGTCTAGAATTCCCCTAGGATAGATTGCCTTTATCAAATAATTCCCCCATGCCATTTTCTTCTTTTAAGCTAGGTTGGTTTTAATTTCATCCTAGGAATGGGTAAGTTATAGTTCCTAATTTGATAAAGGGTTTTATTCTTTAAGTTATGCTGATGGTATTCATATAGATGTAAAGCTTCAAATTAACATTTTTCTCCTTTTTTGGGAAATTGAAAATTTCCTTCTCCTAGGTGGGTTTCGACCCATGAAGGTAATTTTTGGTGGGATGCAAATATAGGAATCATCAAGCACACAAACAGGGTCTCGAGATTGAGATTCTTAGATTAAGAATGAGTTGGGTCCAGAAAAGTAACTTGGTGAAGAAGTGATAATAAACTTCTTTGCTTGCAGTGTTTCTCCTACAAAGGTTGTTTTTCAAAGAGGGATAGTCAAAAGTGTATCAGAGGTTCCCGAAAACCAAACATTGAGATTTTGAGGAGATAATATTGAATCTCTACATTGGATAAAATGATCTCAGAATAAGAGAAAGTGAGTAAAAGATTTTTCTCGGAGAATCTTTTTTTCACTTCTCCTTTGTCAAAAAATCATCTAAGAAAGTCAGTTTCTGAGAAATGATAACTTATGAAGAAATGAGTATGAGAAATCATGGAGACCAAATAATTAGGTATGATGGAGGTAATCTATTTTGATATCTAAAAGAAATTGTTAAGGAAAGGGACTAGTTGCAGATTTTTGGAATATCACTTCTCAGCTTCTCCATAGTCAGGTTTCTACCTTCGAAGTGAGTTTTCTGACAAAGGCATCCAATTAAGAGAAGCGGAAAAGTTAAAATCTATTTCATCAATAAAGTTACCATTACAACTACTTCAAATGGGTAAAAGTGATTTTCTAAGGCCGTTAGTAAGATGCATTTAACTCAAATTTTAACATTGGGACTCTAATAGATGTTTTTAAAAATCTCCCACTCGTGTGGCACAAGATATGGAAGGTAATGGTAAAAGAACAAGTTGTTATAAAAGGCTCAAGTGATTAGTCAAAAATTATCTTTGTTCACATTTTTCTCATATGCTCTTTATTCCCTACAATTCTACAAATCCTATGTCAGTGTACTCCAAAGCTTCCTAACATAAAATTGAAAGCAGAATCAAAAGCTATGGCCACTAGATTCTTGGGTTTTGATGGGTTAAATAGGATTACATTTGAATGGCATAATTTGATAGATACATCCCTTAGATTCTATGATTTGGACAATTTACATAGAAGATTGAGTGAAGAAAATCTTCACCCTATGACACAGAAGCTCAAAGGGAGCGGTTTGGTCGAAGCTGCTATATTTCCTGTTGCAATACAAGCTCCTAAATTAATTCATGAATGTATAACTAGATTCAACCCAGATAAAAAGTAGATTTTTCTGCCTAACAACACAATACTCATCTCCATTGACAAAGAGTTCGTGCAGAATAGTCTTTGTATCCTAGAACGAGAAAAATTTTCAAACATGAACTTGGGGGTCACAATATCAGAATATAATGAGAAGAAGATAAGGAGGAGGAGAGAGATAATGAGCTCATGGTTTTGGAAGCCCAGAAGCATAAAGGGAAAAGTTCCAAAGATACTTTTTGGGACAGATCTGAAGGCAAAAATCATCGACATCCTGGTGCTCCTTCACAGGATAAAAGGTGAAAGTGAGGCACTGAATTTCATAGAACAATACTTCTTCTTGGGCTAGGTAATATGTGTTGAACATCATTATATGGACTAGGGTCAAGTGGTAAGTGAAAATCTATCTAATGCCTTGAATCTTGCCAAGTACCATAACATATTTTATATGTCTTCCTGTTTGATCTATGTTTTAGCTACATTACAAATATGGTCGGGACTCCCTAGGTTAGAAGAATTTCCAAATGATGTGAAAATTTATGAATTCTTCCCTCATTTGATGTTACAAAATAGTTATGCTGAGTTCATTAAAGTTAATGACTTGTTTAGAATGAGGTTGTGCAAAGAGTTGCAAGGATTCCTAGAATGGAGATTGTCACCAGAGGCCATGGAATTCATCAGTCAATTTGGGACTTTCTTTATTCAATTTTCTAGTTTCTCATACCTTCATCTTTAGCTTTTAATGACTTTCCCATGAAGCTGCCAATGTATCCTGATGATATGATTGTGCTAGTAGAGGTGATCCAATAGATGTTACAAGTGAACCTAATCAGTGCGAAAATTAAGAAGAAAGGATATGAATTCCCTGTCACCATTGGAGCATATAGTTGTGCATCAAGATCAAATGCTAAGAACGTGATGAAGATGTTTGAGAAAAGATATAAGCTGGAGAAGGTGAAGAAGCCGTAAAAGAGAAAATATTTTTCACCTTTCCTTTTTGATATATATTGTATAACTGGTAAATGGCCACTTGTAATTTACTGACCTTTGTAGAATATGAATCAATTCAGTTGAATTTTGTAATGGCTTATTTCTTGAAGCTTATATGTAATACTTTGAAAATCAATGAAACCGTCAGCTAAATTTTGGTGTGAGATACATATTATTGTGAAGTCAATCTTGAATGTATTTTGTGCCATTTATTTGTTGTTCCATGCTTTTGTAAATCTAAATGTTTTCCTTAAGTTGGATTAAAATTGAGGAATAGACGGAGCTTTGTTTCTCCTTTTTAGTGCAATTAATTGACAGTAATCAGAGCATTACTTGGAGATTGGGAAAATACTCATGTGCCATGTTTTAGATTAGATTCATCTATGTTGTTTTACTACATTTTCATTAATTCAAGTAGGATTCATTGTTGCATCACCAATGTTGTGAATTCATAAGTACTATGAAATCACAAAGTTGGTTAGGGCTTAGGACCAAAATCATTTCCTGGATTAGTTCCTCACCAAGGGCTAATTTGGTTACCTCTTTTATTCTCTGGTTAAGAACATACCCTATTAGGATTTAGAGAAAAAAAATTCATTGCATATCTTTACATAAGGGAGCTGTACCTATTAAAATTCAGAGGAAAGTTAGTTGAATAGATAACAGCTTTCCAACTGTTCATATTCATATTGTTTCTTAAGAGATTTTGGGCAAATAAAGAGTTAAATCTAAAAAGAACAATCCATTTACCAATAGATTTTTGGCAACTCTTCTAGGGAAAGAAATAGTCACTAGACCAGAATATTTATCATGAGGAAAAATGGTGTTTCCCCATGAGAACGTGTTCCCTATGTTTCAACCCAATCTTGATTTTCAAGATGATCAAGAAGACATAGTCTTATCCTTGAATACTTTTATCTGGAGATATAAAAGAAATGCAAAACATTATAAGAATGTGAGTCAAGTGCTTGAACAAGAAGAAGAGAGAGAAGGAGCACTTGAAAGATAAATTTAGAGAAGAAATCAACACAGAGCACAACGTAGAGCAGAGCATGAAGCTAGGTAGAAAAATTAATTCGGAGCTCTGGATCAAAGAAGATTTCTCAAAAGTTCCAAGAAGCAAGGTGGAAAATACCCTACTTTCAAAAGGCTTGCAGAACTTGGTTTTCCCATAATAGACTTACCTCATCAGGAAGGTGACAAAAGAAGAAGATGTAGACCACCTTCACCTCTCAGGACACAGACTTCATTTCCTACAGCTTGCTAAGTATTAACTTTACATGGAGTAGTTGCTCCTCATTTTATTAATTTCCCTCAATACCTTGCACCTACAGTCATGGTAGCTCCATGGGTCGCTGCAACCGGTCTATTGTAGTTCATAGCATATCACCCACTCCCTTTAGGATCTAGGAAGAACTTTCCCAAGTTCTTAGGAGATGGAAAAGTTACTATGGATGAACACATTAAAGCCTTCTTCACAGCAACTCATATCCTAGGAGTTGGACATGAAGATGTCACTATTAGGTTATTTGTTGAAACTATAATTGAAGCAATGAATGACTAGTTTTATCACTTGGATGATGCTTCAATCACAAGTTGGGCTACTATGAGGACAAATTTTGAAGCTAGATTCAAAACAGCTGAAGATGAACATGCTTTGTTGACACAATTGACCTCTATTAAGAAACACGCTTCCATAACTATGAGAGAGTTCATTGCTAAGTTCAATAAAATTTCCAATAGAATCCCCATGGCTGATAGACCTACTCCTGCAAATATGAAGATATTCTTTATGAGTTCCATGCCACCAAACATAAACTATGATTTGAGAAGATCACAACCTACAGATTTGGATATGTTAGGAATGGGAACACTGAGAGGGGGGGGGGGTGAATTAGTGTTCACTGTATTTTAACTTTTCACTTAATCTTTAAACTGAACTTAAATGCTTAAGTACTAAAATGAACATCCACATAAACATGAAACATGAGACATGAAAGCAACACATAACACCAATATGGTTATGGGGAAACCCAAATAGGTAAAAACCCCGATGGGAATTGACACCCACTAATATTATGTACTAGTGTGTTATGATCCTTGTTAGAATATTCTTAACCCTGTTAGGAGTTGCTTTATAATGTATTAAGTACAGTAGACCTTGTCAAGGGTCAGACCCTATTAGGAGTCTTTCATAATAGTCCTTGGTAGGGGAGTGGATGCATTGTCCTAGAGCTCACTGCTCAAGTGGTGAAGGCTACAACCTTCTGATCTCAGATACACACTATATCTAGTGGATGAACTATGAATGTGACACTACTTGTCTAATTAGTTCCTTTGATGTGCTGATTCTTTGTCCTCTTGCAAAGCTCTAATACATCTTATAGACTCTTTTCATACTTCTGCTTTGCTTATCACAACTCTATTCAACTTCCATACATATTACAATGGGCGCATCTCATATTTATATGCACATACAAGACAAACAACTAGGTTGTCCCTTTAATTGATTACATACAATGCTTCCAATTGAATTGGCTCAAGCGTGTTTACAAACAAACATATTTACATGTCAAAAACCTAATTACAATAGGTGCATAGCCTTTACAACATTAGAATATAACCGCAAATCAAAATGCTAATAGTTGGTTGCTTACTCTATTCTTCTCTGGCACACACTTGCTGTGTAACTTCAATTGTCTCTAACTTTGGCATACTTGCATATCTAATCATACGCTCATAGACTAAGCATGAATATAGTCTAACCGACTTATCTTCTAGGGAACATACCATAACTTGATCGTATGCACGTGTGTTGATGCTTTGAGCTTCAAGTACTTTGTATACTGTCCAGTCTTCAACACTTAGCCTATTTATGATCTTCTCATCAAGTGCATTGACTCCAAAATAATATATGACTTTGTTGCCATAATGAAAACACTATACTAAGTCATATACACCAGTATAGCCAACTTTCCAATAGGATAATTCTTAGAGAACAACCATTGATTTAGAATATGATATGATTTATACTGGCACATGGAAAAGAGAAATACAAATAGGTGCTAGTTCGAGCGGCACTACATCAACTAGTGAGATGATGCAGTAATGTCCAATGAAATCATCGCTTTAAAAAGATAACTCCCTAAATTCAACAATCCATACCAAAAACCATTCCAAGATCAGAATAGTATAAACAATGATGGAAGGACATTACAATTACCTGCTCCACAATAGAGGCTTGCAATCGAGGCTCTCCCAAAGAAAGGAAACATGTGCATGTTTCATCTAACAACAGATCATAATGGTGAGATTTGTCTTGAAATAGCTCATATGATGCAATTATTATCTACTAATGAGTTGGATACTATAATACCAAACAATGAACTAGATTCATACTTGCATGGTGACTCTGTAAATTAATTTCTTGAGTATGAATCTGATTTTGAGAAGCAAGGAGAGTGTTACGCTACCATAGATGGCACTACCTGCACAGTTCTAACGCAGAGCCAGAAAGACAAAACTCCTATTACCATTCCTCCAATAGGAACTAATGATGCATCCACCTCGAGTATGAAAGAAATCAGTCAGGGAATGAAAATCTCACAGTCGGTTAAGGAAAATGATTCTTTTGATTTCATTTAGTTCTATAAAAATTCCAAGATCCAAATTTCTCCCATAGATTATTTGAGATTGAATCTTGTTGAATTGAAAAGATTTGTAGATTACTTAAAGGGAGATAGTATGAATTTGAATCATAATGTCACCTCTTCCAATACAGATGATTCCTTATTATCAAACCTATTTTAACAAGGAGAAACCATTGTACTGGCTACCTTCCCAGGTAAAAAACCTAAACCATTTTGTGTCTCCTTGTATATTAATGGTTGTAAGCTTAGCAACTATATTATAGATTCAGGTACTTCTGATAACGTGATTTTTTCCCCTATAGCCAAAGCCTTAGGCCTCACCATGACAAATGTCCATGGTAGATGTTATTCTATGGACACTAAACAAGTTCCTTTGCTTTGTCAAATCAAAGATGCCCAAGTAGCTTTGGCTGCCCATCCCGAAAAGAAGATGCTATTAACAATACTTATTGCAAATATACCAGAAAGTATGGATTATTTCTCAATCAAATTTTTTGCAGAGATTTAGCTAGGGAAATTAGATTGGATTGGTCTCAGACTATAATTCCTATGGGAAACAAGAAGGTCAAATTGGAGCCCAAAGAGAAATCAAAGTTCACAATTCTAAAATTTGATGATCCAAAAGCTCAAATCTTGTATCAAGAATTAGAGTTTGGTAATTACATGATGTTTACCCAGGCTATTGTTGATGAACCAGAAAGCGAACAAGAAGAAGTTAAGACCTTTGAGAAAGAAAAGACTCCAGAAGTCTGGACACTGGAATTTGATAGCAGTTGTTCTTCATCTAGTTCTGGTGTCAGAGTTGTATTAATCCCACCTAAAGGTAAACCTGAGCTGATGACTTTCAAATTGGAGTTCACAAATACCAATAATATGATTGAGTATGAGGCATTGTTATTCGAGATAATTGCTATGAAAGAAAAGGGTGTGAAAATTCTAAAATCTCAAGGTGATGCTGAGTTGATTGTGTGCGAAATCAAAAGTCAATACTCTATTAAAAATCAGAAGTTGAAGAGTTAATGAAATAGATTATGGGACCAAGTTGAAGGACTGGATGCCTTCATGATCAAATATGTCCCTAGAGAATTAAATTCCAAAGTAGATTCACTAGAAATTTCCACTTCCTTACTGTTACATCATCCAGAATTTATAGACAAGAAGTACCAGGTAGAAGTAATGTATAGGCCATCAGTTCCTAAGAGCATAGATGATTGACAAGTATTTGAGGATGACAAATGCTTGCAACTCTTCCTGGAAGGTAATGATAGTTCCCCTGAAGAAAAGCCAAATGATCTCCCACAAGATCATTCCAGGAAATAGAATAAAGATGAACCAGGTGTGACTTAGTTGCAAGGTAACATCATTCCCCCATATTTTATATCATTAGAGAAATTGTTCAACCGTCATGATACTTATATTAAGAAAGAAAAGGATAGAGAAGGGTCTCACGACTAGAGAATATGAAGGGATGAACATTGGGAATGAGTCAAGCCCCAGAATGATCAACATCAGGAAGTGTTGCACACTTGAAGAGAAAGTAGAAGCTAGAAGGTATTTTCTAGAATACCAAGCTATCTTTGCCTGGAGTTATGAGGATTTAAAAAGCTTTATGGGAGGAAATTTAAAGCATCAAATTCCTCTAAAACCTGATGCTACCCCATTCAGATAGAAACAAAGAAATTACAATCTTAAAGTGGCAGATGCCATTTTTAGAGAGGTTGATAAAATGTTCAAAGCCAGGATCATCTACCCTATCCACCACTCTACATAGATAGAAAACATCATCCCTGTGAGGAAAAATAATTGAGAAATAAGGATATGCGTAGATTTTATAAATTTAAATCAAGCATCTTTAAAGGATAATTATGCACTCCCCAACATGGATCATTTGTTGCAGACAATTGCAGGAGCCGAAATGATGTCTATGCTTGATGGATTTTCTAGGTACAACCAACTCAAAGTAGAAGAGAAAGACTAGCACAAGACCATGTTTACCACTCCCTGGGGCACATTTGCATACCACACAATGTCATTTGGTCTAATCAATGCTAGTGCAACATTTTAATGAGGTATGGATCTGTCTTTTGCTGATATAAAAGATAGGATCATTGTCATATATTTGGATGACTTAACTATGTTCTCTAAGAAAAGAAATGATCATATTAAGGATTTAGAGAGAGTATTGCAAACATGTAGAGAACATGGGATTTCTTTAAATCCTAAAAAGTCATTTTTATGTGTTACCGAAGGAAAACTCCTGGGTCATATAGTATCACAAGAAGGTATTAAAATCAACCTAGAGCAAGTCAAAGTCATTCAAAGGCTAAGTTTACCTGTAAGTAAAACTAGAGTGAAGTCATTCTTTGGTCAGGTAAATTTTCTCAGAAGGTTTGTCCCTAACTTTTTAGAGATCACCAAGAGTATTGTGGACATGATGAAAGGTAATCAGAGTTTCAAGTGGAACAATCCTGGGAAAAAGGCCTTACAAGATATAAAGAATGCTATAGCTAATGCTCCTATCTTATGCCACCTAGATTATAAGAAGGATTTCATGATTTATTGTTATGCATCTAAACATACATTATCAACTATTCTTATGCAAGAAAATAGAGGAGTTCAAGCTCCTATTGCTTTTATGAGCATGCCACTTAAGAATGATGAGCTAAGATATTCCCAAGCTGAGAAGCATGCTTTTTCGGTATTAAAAGATTTGAAGAACTTCAGATTTTATATTTTACATTCTCACTCCCTTGTATTTGTTCCTGATATTGTGGTAAAGAGTATATTAACCCAGCAAGATGTAGGATGTAATAACAGAGGGGCTTAGGTAGCCAAAATATAGGAATATGACATAGAGATCAAGCCAACTAAACTAGTATGAGGGAATGCATTGTGAAAATCTATGGAAGAAAGTGAAGGAGATAACCAACCTGAAATAGAACAATTAGTTTTGGCAGTGAGTTTACAAGACCCATGGTTTGAAGACATTGCATATTTCCTAACTTATGGTGAATGCCCTGAAAGATTGTCAGCTAAACAAAGGAGATACTTGAGGTTGAAAGCTACTAAATATGTCATTTGGGAAGGTATGTTGTATAAAAGATATATAGATGGAACCTTTCATAGGTGTGTAGACAAGAAACAGAAGGAGATTTTGTTAAAAACATTCCATGACAAAGCTTGTGGTGGGCATTTCTCATCTTCTGTAACTGCATTTAAGATTTTGAGACAATGCTATTATTGGCCAAGAATGTTCAAGGGTGCATACCATTGGGTGGCCAAGTGTGAAAAATGCAAGATGTTCATAGGTCAACCTCAATTAGCATCTCTTCCTCTCAGACCAGTAATGATAGAAGGTCCCTTTCAGCAATGGGGCCTTGATTTTATCGAACCTATCAATCCTGCATCAAGCGCTAGTCACACTTATATAATCACTCCAACTAACTATTTTACAAAATGGGTGGATGCAAAGGCCACAAAGAAAACTAATTTTGAAGTAGTGTGTGAATTCATCAAGGAGAATATTTTGGTAATATTTGGTGTGCCTATTAAAATAGTCATGGATAATGCAGCTTACTTTTCTTCAGTTGAAATTACCAAGTTCTATTTTGAGTATGGTATAACTGCTAGTCACTTGTATGACTATTTCCCACAAGGGAATGGTCAAGATGAATCAAGTAATAAGAACCTGGTAAATATAGTGAGAAAACTTCTGTTAGATAACCAAAGAACTTGGCACAAGAAAATTCATGAAGCACTCTCAGCTGATAGAGTAACTCCAAAGAGGGAAATTGGTATCTCGCCTTTTGAGCTAGTATATGGAGTTGAGGCAAGTCTTCCCCTGCCTTTAGAATTGGCCACTAACAAGTTGAGAATAGTGGTAGAAGATGGTATCTATAAGGATGGGCTGGAAAAGTGAATTTTGTATCTGAATAAACTCGAAGAAGAATGAGAGAAGATTGTCAATCATATCATAGAACATTAGATGTGAGTAAAGAATTTTTTTGATAAAAAAACTAGACCAAGAAATTTCATGATTGGAGATTTAGTAATGCTATGAGATAAATGAAGGGCACCTAAAGGAATGCATGGTAAATTTGAGACACTCTAGAAAGGACCATTCATCATCCATAAGGCCTTTGATATGAATTCTTTCAAATTGGTGTATCCAAGTGGTGAAGTACTACCTATGAATTATAATGGTCAAGATTTGAAATCATATCAAGTTGTAAATTGAAAAGAGGTAACCCCTGTATTGAATGATAGTTATGTTTAGTTCCAATTTATATTTTCCTTAGTTTAGGTCCCCTTGTTTTGTCTTTCCTTTCCTATTTCCTTCTTTTTCTTTAGTTCTGTTGTGAGCCACCTTTA
Source organism: Chamaecyparis obtusa (assembly GCA_027943335.1). Taxonomy (NCBI): domain Eukaryota; kingdom Viridiplantae; phylum Streptophyta; class Pinopsida; order Cupressales; family Cupressaceae; genus Chamaecyparis; species Chamaecyparis obtusa. The sequence goes on from BSBK01001501.1 coordinate 1,449,273, forward strand.
CCTTTAACTTTGCAAAACCAGAGATTTGGATTCCTTGCTTAGATATGAACATATCCAAGTCTCCAGATAGAGCCATCTATTGCCCCACTTTTTTTCTTCACACTTTAAAAAAAAAGTGAATACTGTATGTTTAGATAGATTCATGAGTTTTGAGATGATAAACTAAAGTCTAAGTCTAGAATTCCCCTAGGATAGGTTCCCTTTATCAAATAATTCCCCCATTACTTTTTCTTCTTTTAAGCCGGGTTGGTTTTAATTTCATCCTAGGAATGGGTAAGTTATAGTTCCTAATTTGATAAAGGCTTTTATTCTTTAAGTTCTAATGATGGTATTCATATAGATGTAAAGCTTCGAATTAACATGTTTCTCCTTTGTCAGGAATTGAAAATTGCCTTCTACCGGGTGGGTTCCAACCCATTAAGGTAATTTTCCATGGGATGCAAATACAGGAATCATAAAGTGCACAAACAGGTCCTGGGGATCAAGATTCTTGGATTAAGAATGAGCTGGGTGTTGGAAATATTCAGGGATTAACCGAGTTACTGAGAGGGGAGGGGTGAATCAGTAACTTCAAATTTTCTTAGAATTATAGATGTATTAACATATAGTTCACTTTTTCTTTATGCATATAGAAAGTATGAAACTTAAAAGCATTCACAACAATGACACATAGATTTGGTTACCCAGAAACCTTCCAAAAAGAAAGTAAAACTGGGGTGGGGATGAAACCCACAAAACTTTAGTACTGCAGAATAAAGTTGGCCAGTTAAGGCTTACAATTTGATCACTTCTGATGATCTTCCCTGTTAGGAGCAATAAGGATTGCTAGATCCACCTTGTTAAAGGATTTACAAACATACAATGAAGTATGCACTCGGTAAAGAGATTTTACAACAGACTGTTAAGTCTACCTGGTTAAAGGATTTTAGTACTGATTCACCTGTTAGGATGAAACAGTAGATCTCTTGCTTTGCAACTGGATTGTTGATTGAGATTCGCTGAATGTACTGATCACCTTCTGTGATGAATTTGTCTTTGTTGTTCCCTATACTGCTGTAGCCCTTTGTAATTCGCTTATCTCTGCCTTTCCTTTTTATTCACATACATACTCATATAATTTCATCTTGACATTTTTACAACATTTTTTATATACAAGTCTAAACAATTAATTACAATTACAAAGTCAGCTTGACAAATAAACATAAGTGCCACTAAGTCAGCCCAAGTATGGTTACACGGTTCCTGCAAACTAACTCGGTGACTTTCTGATACTCAGCGTCCACTGCATTACTCGGCATCGTCATGCACTCGGTAGAAGTGAAGGCACGGTTCATACTAACCACTCGGTAGGTTTTGAACTCGGTAAATACTGGTGACTCGGTAGACTTAATGTTACTCGGTTTACACTGTCCTGCTCGGTTTGCATTATCTTGATCGGTTTGTACTATCTTGCTCAGTTTGCACTGTCATGCTCGGTTTGCACTGTTCTGCTCAGTTTGCACTGTTCTGCTCAGTTTGCACTGTTCTACTCAATTTGCACTATTTTGCTCGGTTTGCACTGTTCTGCTCAATTTGCACTGTTCTGCTCGGTTTGCACTGTTCTGCTCGGTTTGTACTATTTTTCTCGATTTGCACTGTTCTGCTCAGTTTGCATTATTCTACTCGGTTTGCACTATTCTGCTCGGTTTGCACTGTTCTACTCAGTTTGCACTATTCTACTCGGTTTGCACTCAAAATGCAAATAAGTGTTGTCACTAGTGGCAATTCTGCTTAATGCCAACAATCTCCCCCTTTGGCATTAGTGACAAAAACACTTATTGCTCAAAACTTATATACACTTATTGATTTTTTTTTTTAAATTTGTCTTTGTCATAGGGCTTTATACATTATCTCCCCCTTTCAATGTGCTAACTTTTTCTTCTATACAAATCTCCTTCTATACATATCTCCTTCTATACATATCGAATCTCCTTCTATACATATCTCCTTCTATACATATCTCCCCCTTTTTGACGATAATGCCAAAGGTGTATATACAAGTGATTTATAGAGAGAATCCAAAATTTGATAGAAAATCAGAGTGTACCTTCATGATTAGTGCCAGGGTTCTGTCCCAATTTTCTTGCAGAATCTTGCATGTTTGGATTGCAATTTGGACTTCTGCAGAGAGTTCAATCATGTGATCTTCTATAGAGAACTGATTGTCATGAATCAATGTTTTGGAATGTTCAATGTGCTTATACATTGTATTCATGATGGGAAGGATCATGTTCTGGATGTCTAGCAGTGTGGACCGGATCCTTGTGTCTTCTTTTAGTAGATCTGACTGCATATTTGATAGGTATGAGACTTTCATGTGATGAGCAGAGCTTGAACTTGGTTCAAGTTGTAGCTTCTGTAGGCTAATCTTCATATCCTCATCCATTTTGTTCATTTTATCCTTAACATCCTTTGTGAACTCGGCAATATTGCACAGTCTGGCCAAAAGAGAGGTGACATTCGAATAGGTAGATTCAATATTTGACAAATCTGAAGACAATTCCACTTGATTAATAGCTATGTGCTGAGGAATGTGCTCAAGCACTTTATTGTTGAATCTCTTCTCAGCTCTTTCAACTAAATTTTCTGTCCCAGATGAATCCTCATTGTATTTATTTACTGCTTCAGCTAATTGTAGCAAAACATGTTGAGAGGAGTCTACTTTAATACCCAATGCATCAGACAAAATGTCTTTAGCATCCTTAATGATTTGATATTCCTTGTCTCTCTCCTCTTTAAGCTTCTTTTGCTTTGCTTTCCTTTGGAGGATTTCACCTATATTTTGCATTTGGTCCGCTGATAGATTTGCAAAATCTAATGTTGGAATCTCTATTTCTTCATCTAGGTCTATATCCTCTACTATATTCTTACCCAAAAAATTTATACTCGGTAGAGCCTTAGGCTTATCTGTACTTAATGCCTTAGTAGTAGTGACAATAGACATAGTAGGACTAGCTATAGAGACTGGAACACTGTCTACTGGAGAACTTAAAATATTTACACTTGTAGAATCAAAAGCTGGAATACTTACTGCTAGAAAACTTGATGAAGTGGGAGACTACAACTCAGTAGAAGAAATGGTGGTTGCCTCTGTTGTTGCTATAGGTGATTGGACAAAAGTTGAAGTTGTCACAACCATGCTTGAAGGTGTCTCCGGGCTAGATGTAGAAACTTTTACTGGAGAGGTAGGAAGTGATGCAATGACTTCTGCTGCTATTCTCACAGTATCATCTACCTCAGTGGCTTCTTCTTGTTCATCACTGTCATCTTCAATATCTTTTATTATTATTGTTTCAATACTTGGTTGGTGAAGATGGTATATGTTCTTCCATGTGGCATTTGCAGCCTTCACAACCGATTCAATATTGTTGATCAGAATCAAACAAGTATTGAACTTTAGTGTCATCTTAATTTCATTTTCCTTTAATGCCTTCTTTACTTCATCATTTTTCAAGCTCGGCATTAGCTGTCTCAGAGTTTGATCAAATATGTCTATCACAGTTTGCTTTGCATTGCTCCATCTCATTTTTATTGGATTTAATAAGACTGCTGGAACCTGTGGGGCTATTTTATCAGGAGAGTATTTCCACTGTCCCATCTTTTCAATAACAGCATCTTCTATTTCCTTTTATTCTATTTTCGATCTGGTTTCATATTTAAAAGATTTTATGTTACTTACTCCAGATCCCGATCCGTCTCTAAAAAGTTTGATCCTCTCTTGAAAGTTTAGAGGAGGCCTTTTGAATACTATGTCTTTGTCTGCCTTGTCTGCCTTATCTGCCTTACCTCTTGCACTTCTCCTTGTAAATACAGTAATGGGAGGCTTAGGTGCCTTAGTGATGAAAACCTTTCCTTTCTTCTTTGCAGGTTCTGGTTCCTCTGTTTTCTCATCCTTTTCCTCTTCTTCTTCATTGTTATCTCCTTTGTCCTCGGTTAGCATTTGCATTTTGCTTATCCTCTTCTTTCCTTTGTTTACCACCTATGGAAGTTTTATGCTTAATTCAATTCTCACCTTTGCTTCATCATATGTTCCAAAATATGGAGCTTTGGGATTAATAGGCTGATTAAGAAGGGCTTCAATGATATTCTTGGTTTCATCAATATTTACCTCATAAGGAAGAGGTTTTACATATACAATCCTCAGTTTAGCTGCTTGAATATATACATTGTCACAGTCTACCATGAAACAAATGTCATCCTTGTAATCCTCCACCAACTTCTATGGAATCTAGAATCTGTCATTCATTTTCTCTTTGAAAGAATCAAAATAACTATCCATGATGCTTTCAAAATTTTCACCCATTTTTGAGATGTATTCATTTATCTCATAAAGGACTGGCACATCTTTTTTCCATACAACTTTTCCTTTGGAAGGGAAGAATTTTTGAACATAGAAGAATAAACAGACCAGTAGGGATCCAAACTTACATGGATTGTTTTTGGAAGTTTGAATGCTTTCCATGTTCTTGTTAAACTATTTTAACAATAAATCTGCAAGGTCAAATGATAAGTTGTTCTTGACCACTTTGTATGCTAGGTCAATAGCTTCACAGGAGACACTATTCTGTCGACTTGAACTGTATATTTTATGGGCAATTATGTGTCTACCAAACTTTAGTTCAGCATCGGTAATGCTGCTAACTTTCATGCCTCTACCGTCCCACTCGGCTAGGGTTTTCTTTTCCAGTTCCGACCGACCTAGGGTTTTGGTAGTTTTTGCTTTGTGACCATGTTGATTGTAGTTGTAGCATTTTCCATTGAATTCTGCTTTTTCATTGTTCCAACATTTATTTGAAGTATGTCCTATTTTACCACAATGATTACAAGTAGGTTTTTGATTTCTTTGAGTACCTTGCTTAGAAGATTCACCTTCTCCTTTGTATCCAAGTCCTGCTTTTCCTTTCTGCCTATGCAGATTTCGCTCATACAGCTGATTCAAGTCTTCTTGGCTTTTTAGCATTCCTTCATTGATTTGTTTTTCAGCGTTTAGGTCATCCACCAATCTTAGATTGATTTCCTTTTCAGATCTTAGTTCTTCTCTTGTGTTTTCTATTTCTGATCTTAGATTCAGAATTTCCTCATTTGTATGGGAGATCTGATCAATTAGGTTTTCTAGCTGAAGGGTTTTATTTTGGACTTCATTGTTCCTTTCATCTAATTCATCTTTCAACTTGTTTCTTTGTTCTAAGATCTCACAAAATCTTGTTGAGTGTAGCTCTTGTTCTCTTTTTAATTTTCTCACTTCTTCCTGCAGAGACCCATTCTTTTCTAGGAGTTCTTTGACAGCATTGTTTGCTTCAACTGAGCTATTTGAGGGAAAAAGATCTTCAACCTTTTCTTCAATGTAATTCTGATCATTCATCTGATTTGCAAGTTCCTTCCTTCTTCTTAGGGATTGGGAAAGATGTTCTTTTGCTTCCTTAAGTTTAGCTATGGCCATTTCCAGATCTAGCTTTTCATTTTCAATCACCTTGTTCAATTTGAATACCTCCATTGTCCTGGATCTTTGCTCAAGCTAGTTAAGCTTTATCTTGAGAACCAACAATGCTCTGATACCAATTGTTGGAAATATTCAGGGATTAACTGAGTTACTGAGAGGGGAGGGTGAATCAGTAACTTCAAATTTTCCTAGAATTACAGATGTATTAACATATAGGTCACTTTTTCTTTATGCATATAGAAAGCATGAAACTTAAAAGCATTCACAACAATGACACATAGATTTGGTTACCCAGAAACCTTCCAAAAAGAAAGTAAAACTGGGGTGGGGATGAAACCCACAAAACTTTAGTACTACAGAATAAAGTTGGCCAGTTAAGGCTTACAATTTGATCACTTCCGATGATCTGCCCTGTTAGGAGCAATAAGGATTGCTAGATCCACCTTGTTAAAGGATTTACAAACATACAATGAAGTATGCACTCGGTAAAGAGATTTTACAACAGACTGTTAAGTCTACCTGGTTAAAGGATTTTAGTACTGATTCACCTATTAGGATGAAACAGTAGATCTCTTGCTTTGCAACTGGATTGCTGATTGAGATTCGCTGAATGTACTGATCACCTTCTGTGATGAATTTGTCTTTGTTGTTCCCTATACTGTTGTAGCCCTTTGTAATTCGCTTATCTTTGCCTTTCCTTTTTATTCACATACATACTCATATAATTTCATCTTGACATTTTTACAACATTGTTTATATACAAGTCTAAACAATTAATTACAATTACAAAGTCGGCTTGACAAATAAACATAAATGCCACTAAGTTGACCCAAGTATGGTTACACGGTTCCTGCAAACTAACTCGGTGACTTTATGATACTCGGCATCCACTGCATTACTCGGCATCGTCATGCACTCGGTAGAAGTGAAGGCACGGTTCATACTAACCACTTGGTAGGTTTTGAACTCGATAAATACTGGTGACTCGGTAGACATAATGTTACTCAGTTTACACTGTCCTGCTCGGTTTGCATTATCTTGATTGGTTTGCACTGTCTTGCTTGGTTTGCACTGTCCTGCTCAGTTTGCACTGTTCTGCTCGGTTTGCACTGTTCTGCTCAGTTTGCACTATTCTGCTCGATTTGCACTATTCTGCTCGGTTTGCACTGTTCTGCTCGGTTTGCACTGTTCTGCTCAGTTTGCACTGTTCTGCTCAGTTTGCACTGTTCTGCTCGGTTTGTACTATTTTGCTCGATTTGCACTATTCTGCTCGGTTTGCACTGTTCTGCTCGGTTTGCACTATTCTGCTCGGTTTGCACTCAGAATGCAAATAAGTGTTGTCACTAGTGGCAATTCTGCTTAATGCCAACACTGGGTCTAGAAAAATAACTTGGTGAAGAAGTGATAATAAACTTCTCCACTTGCGAAGTTTCTCCTATGGAGGTTGTTTTCCAAAGAGGGATAGTCAAAAGTGTATCAGAGGTTCCCAAAAGCTGAACATTGAGATTTTGAGATAAGATTGAATCTCTACATTGCATAAAATGATCTTAGAATATGAGAAAGTGAGTAAAATATTTTTCTCAGAGAATTAGTTTTTAGCTTCTCCTTTGTCGAAAAATCATCTAAGAAAGTTAGTTTCTGAGAAATGATAACTTGTGAAGAAATGAGTATGAGAAATCATGGAAACCAAATAATTAGGTATGATGGAGGTAATTTTTTTTGATATCTAAGATAAATTGTTAAGGAAAGGGACTAGTTGTGAATTTTTGAAAAATCACTTCTCAGCTTCTCCACAGTCATGTTTCTACCTTCGAAGTGAGTTTTCTTACAAAGGCATCCAATTAAGAGAAGTGGAAAAGTAAACATCTAATGTGTCAGTAAAGTTACCATTACAACTACTTCAAATAGGTAAAAGTGATTTTCTAAGGCCGTTAGTAAGATGCATTTAACTCAAATTTTAATGTTGCAACTCTAACAGATGTTTTTAAAAATCTCTCACTCATGTGGCGCAAGATATGGAAGGTAACGATAAAAGAATAGGTTGTTATAAAAGACTCAAGTGATCAGTTGAAAATTACCTTTGTTCACATTTTCCTCATATGCTCTTTATTCCCTATGATTCTACAAATCCTCTATTGGTGTACTCCAAAGCTTCCTAATAGTAAACTGAAAGCAAAATCAAAAGCTATGGCCACTAGATTCTTGGGTTTTGATGGGTTAAATGGGATTACATATGAATGGCATAATTTAATAGATACATCCCTTAGATTCTATGATCTGGACAATTTACACAGAAGATTGAGTGAAGAAAATATTCACCCTATGACACAGAAGCTCAAAGGGAGTGGTTTGGTCGAAGCTGTTGGATTTCCTATTGTAGTACAAGCTCCTAAATTAATTTGTGAATGTATAACTAGATTCAACCCAGATACAAAGTAGATTTTTCTTCCTGATGAAATAGTACTCATCTCCATTGATAGAGAGTCCATGCAGAATTATCTTCATATCCCAGAACAAGTGGAATTTTCAAACATGACCTTCGAGGTTGCAATATCAGAATATAATGACAAGAAGATGAGGTGGAGGAGGGAGATAATGAGCTTGTGGTTTTGGAAGCCTAGAAGCATAAAGGGAAAATTTCCAAAGACATGTTTTGGGATAGATCTGAAGGTAGAAATCATCAACATCCTGGTGCTCCTTCATAGGATAAAAGGTGAAAGTGAGGCACTAAATTTCATAGAACAATACTTCTTCTTGGTCTAGGTAATATGTGCTAAACATCATTATATATAATGGGCTCAAGTGGTAAGTGAAAATCTATCTAATGCCTTGAATATCACAAAGTACCAAAATAGATTTTATATGGCTTCCTGTTTGATCTATGTTTTAGCTACATTTCAAATATGGTCAGGACTCCCTAGGTTAGAAGAATTTCCAGATGATGTGAAAATTTATGAATTCTTCCCTCATTTGATGTTACAAAATAGTTATACCACATTCATTAAAGTTAATGACTCATTTACAATGAGGTTGTGCAGAGAGTTGCAAGGATTCCTAGAATGGAGATTCTCACTAGAGGTCATGGAATTCATTAGTTAGTTTGCTAGTTTCTCATAACTTCATCTTGTAGGTTTTGATGATTTTCCTATGAAGATGCCAAGGTATCCTGATGATATGATTGTACTTGTCAAGGTGATCTAGCAGATGTTGTAGGTGAACCTAATCAGTGCGGGAATTAAGAAGAAAGCATATGAATTCCCTGTCACCATTGGAGCGTATAGTTGCATATCAAGATCAAATGCTAAGAACGTGATGAAGACATTTGGGAAAAGATATAAGCTAGAGAAGGGGAAGATGCTAGAAAAGAGAAAATAATTTTCCCCTTTTCCTTTTGATATATATTGTATAACTGGTAAATGGCCACTTGTAATTTACTGACCTTTGTAGAATATGAATCGATTTGGTTGAATTTTGTAATGGCTTAGTTCTTAAAGCTTATATGTAACACTTTGAAAATCAATGAAAGGGTCAGCTAAATTTTTGTGTGAGATACATCTTATTGTGGAGTCAATCTTGAATGTGTTTTGTGCCATTTATTTACTATTCCATGCTTTTGTAAATCTTAATGTTTTCCTGAAGTTGGATTGAAATTGAGGAATAGACGGAGCTTTGTTTCTCCTTTTTAGTGCAACTAATTGATAGTAATTAGAGCATTACTTGGAGATTGGGAAAATACTCATGTGTCATGTTTTAGATTAGATTCATCTATGTTGTTTTACTACATTTTCATTCATTCAAGTAGGATTCATTGTTGCATCACCAATGTTGCAAATTCATAACTACTGTGAAATCATGAAGTTCATAGTTAGGGCCTAGGACCAAAATCATTGCCTAGATTAGTTCCTCACTGAGGGCTACTTTGGTTACCTTTTATGTTCTTTGGTTAAGAACATACCCTATTAGGATTTAGAGAAAATAAAATTCATTGCATATCTTTACATAAGGGAGTTGTACGTATTAAAATTTAGAGGAAAGTTAGTTTAATAGATAATAGCTTTCCAACTGTTCATATTCATATTGTTTCTTAAGAGATTTTGGGAAAATAAAGAGTTAAATCTAAAAAGAACAATCCATTTACCAACAACTTCTTCTAACACATCATGCATAGGATGGTCAAAAGAATGTAAATAACTTTGAATAATAGAGGCACGAGCTTTAGCTTGAGGTCAACACTTCTTACAACATTCATTAGTAGATCGGTTAAATTTTTTTTTGTTTAAAATATGTTGAGAACTAGGAGGGACAACAACTGGTTCCTTCACAGGTTCTATAGGAGGATCAGTAGAGTTTTTAGTAGATTGAAAAGAAACACTAGGAGCTTGATTAACAGAACTAGAAGCCATGGATAAAGAGATATGGAAGGTGTAGGAAAAAAACCACAGTTAAGATCCATTTGAGGCATGTTTAACTCAAGAATCTTGTGATGATTATAGGCTTGATATGATCCAAAAATATTTTCAAGTCGAGAAGGACATGAATTAGGTAATGAAGGCCAAAAGAAGTCAAGCGTAGTGCAATCCCTAGGCCTAGAAGGTTGATATAAACTCTGATTAATCATCTTCACCTCTTTATCGTGAATGAATTTAAGACACTTATGGATAGTAGAAGAAACAACATACATGGAATTCAACCAAGGAAAATCAAGCTTAACTTGAAACTGATTAGAAGTAGGAACAACAATAAAGGTAGTATCCACAACTTTACCACAAAGTTCAACAAGTAAATTAGTAGAACCAAATGATGGATAAAGAAAACCATTACAAGTTTGAATCCACACATGCAATGTATCATAAGAATCACATTGTAAGTTTTTCATAAAAAGATTTTCTTTAGTAATAACATTGACTAAGGATGTAGGATCAACAAGACAACTGCGCGTAGGTATCTTAGAAATCCTAGAATAAATGTAGGGGGGTCCAATAGGAGCTTTAATAGTCTCAGAATCATCAAAGGTAATCAAGAGTTCCTAAGGTATTTTATTCTTAGGTTATTTTTGAGGTTTACGTTTAGGTGGAACTTGAAGTTGAGATTGAAGCTATTGTGGAGATGCAGATTGAGACAAACCAACATGATCCACATGGTTAACAATGTAATTAAGATCATCCATCTTTGAATCATAAACAATATCTACAGAAGATGGCTGAACAATGGTATTAGTATCATGTGTAGGCAAATGATTCATGTGGATTTGGAGATTTTGATTAGGAGGAGAGATAGATTTGTTCCCACTACCATCAAAATTATCAATAGATAAGGCATTATAATCAATTAAGTCTTGAACCTTGTGCTTTAAAGAATAACACTTTTCAGTATCATGGCCATTATGACGATGGTATTGACAAAAGGCTTTGGAATCAAAGGATTTGGATGCCACCATAGTAGGTAAAGGAGGCTGAATAGGAGGTAAAGTACTCATATTAGTAATCAATAATTTATTCATAATAGAATGTAAAGATTCAAAAAGAGGAGTAAACGTATAATTCAGATGGAAAGTAGTGGATTCAAAAGTAGCATTATTGGATGTAACAACAACTGCATTTTCTTGTTTATTTATCTTGACATAGTTGTTAGGTTTTTGAAACTTATTTGGATTAGGAGCAACATCACTCTTATCAACTAGGACATGAGCCATTGGATTGTTGCTCTCAAATTGACTCACTTGTAATTGATAATGATGAAGTGCTACAAAAATTTATTGAAAAGAGGTAAATTTAGTAAGAAGAATCTTATGTCTAATATCCTTTTATAAATTTGAAATAAACATACATTGAATATCAATATCAGGAATAGGATAAGAAATATAAGCATACAAATGCTTAAATCTACCAATAAATTTAGTCAGTTTTTCTTTAGTATTTTGTTTACAATGCATCAAATAAGTTAAGGACACTTGTGGACCAATGTTATTTTGAAATTGTTTAATAAAGGCATTGGCAAGTTTTGGAAAAGAATCAATAGAATAAGGAGGCAAGGAACAATACCATTTCAAGGCTTCATCATGAAAACTTCTAGCAAACAACCTAGATAAAATCCTATGGTCATGAGCATAGTCACTACAAAGGATTTGAAATGTTTTAACATGAGTAACAAGGTCTCCCTTACCATTTTAATTCTAAAGATGAGGCATATTGGCTTGTTGAGGAATAGGAACACAAATAATGTCTAGGGATAAAGGAATTGCCATGTCACATGTAGGAATGGTAAACTTTGATTTAATTAAAGACACAAGTTGTTTTTGTAAAGAGGACACAGTCTAAGCCAAACTGATGATTTTTGAATCATTAGATGAAATAGGAGGTATAGACACACTAGAAACACTAGGTGAAGTGTATGAAGTGGTAGGAATAGAAGAAATAACTGGAGGAACACTTGGAACCATAGTTCAAAGAGGATTGGAATAAGTAAAAGCAACATTATGATAAGAAGGTTTTGAAGTAGGTAAGGATACAAGAGGAACACTCATAGGAAAAGAGGGAACCAACTTAGTCACTAAAGGAAAGTATAAGTAGGAATACTAGGTAAAGGGATAGAAGAATGTTCCACAATTGTAATAGGAGGAGTGGATCCTAAATCTTGAGCTTCTTGAGCTAAAGGTTTAACATTTGAATGCACAAGATGAGTAATATCATGCAATAGATTAACACCTTGGTCACTATCATGAAGGACTTTCTTAAGAGCATCTATAGCTTGAATAAAATCTTGATTATAGTTCATTTGAGTAAGACAATTTCCCATTTTATCAAGTTTAGTTGAAAGTTTTAGGACTTGTTCAAGAGTAACTCTTAAAGAATCATCGTCATCATGAGATGAGTAAGAAGAGTTATGCTCCATAGTAGGATTAGAATCATGAATAATCAAATTTTCATCCTGAATCCTAAGAAAAGGAGAGGAAGACTCAGGATTAAAGGCACCCATAAGCCTATGACTTCGTCTAATCAGAATATTATAAGTAGGACTAGAGGTAGTAAAGCTCATATACCAATTCAAATGCAAAATGAACTAAACTAGGAAAAATCATGAACAAACAAATGTTTTTTTATTTTTACTTTATATGAAATATAAATGCAAGATCTAACACCATAAAAGAAAGAGTTGTCTATCGTGGGTTCACCAAAATGTAATGGATAAAAGGAGAGTGTGTGTCAAGATGTATATGTATAAGATGTGGTGTGTGTGGGAAAAGTAAGATCTTCTTAACCCCCAAATTTCCAAAGGAAAGATCCAAATTGATCAAACAAAACAAAATGATTAATGCACAAATGATTCAATCGATGAAGAATATGAAGAAAGGAGAAAACCTTATATTGTGTTATAGAAAGGAAATATAGAAATCTTAATTTAACTAAAGATAAGTACTAACCTCAAAATATGATAGATCGAGAAAACATTGTTTTCTAGTGTTTGTACTTAGTTTTGGGAATTTCTGCAACAGGATCTGGCCTGGAAACACATAAACAGAGAAAACCCAAAAACCTTCTATTGTTTTGATAAAGGCCAACCTTGACCCAAGAAAAGGGTAAGATCTTACTTTGGGGCACAATCTTACCCCTAAAAGTTGACCTTGACCTGCACTGTTCTGATAGAAATTTTGTTTACTGATCCTGGAAGTTCATCAAAAAGGGTACTCAGATTTGATTTGCGATTCATTGTCCCGCATGTGTACCTGTAAGAAAAAGGGTTTTGTTTTTTGGATGAGGGGTTTGCTTTGGTCAAACCCTGGTTTGGAATCAACCTTGAAATGTAATTGAAATTGTAGAAAATAAATAAAGTAAATGGAATAATTCACCTTGCTTATGTTGAAACACTTGGGGAGGATTCAAATCCTTGAATCCACAAGTATAGATGCTCCAAATGAATGTAGAATTGTATGTAGGATGTCTCAAATCAATTGCATTAGATCTTTAACACCAAACTTGAATGGATCTTGGAATAGGAAGAGGCTTGAATGGATGTGGATGGAGAACTCTTCAACAAGAGGGCTCCATAGAGATTGAATCCTTCAATGGCTACCAATGGATCTCCTTGATGAATTGGATCTTGAATGCTTGAATGCTTGAAGATAAATGAATTCTTGAATGCTTTCCTTCTCCTTCTTTCTTACTTGATTTCTTGATAATAGATGTATCTCACACTTGATTGATTATGAAAAGATGCTTGATCATGGATGTAAAAATGAGAGAGGAAGGATTCCTTTTATACTAGTCTAGGGCACAAACTTCTAGAGAGGCCAACATAGGAGAAAAAAATTCCCATTTAAACCTTAACCCCTAGAAATGGACCTAAATTAAATATAATTTAAGATTTTACCATTCTAAAATCTGAAACAACCGACTTGGAAAACTTTTTGAGGCCCAACATTTGGAAACTTATGGATTTTGAAATTTGGACCAGGGTCACGATCAAGGTCAACTCTGACCTAGGTCAGGGTTGAGGTCAACCTTGACCTAGGTCATGTTCGAGGTCGACCTTGACCCTAAGGTCAAGAATCTCAATTCTCAGGATCAGGTGTTAGAAATAGGCTGGAAAAGGTGGAAAGAGAAACACAATAGAGGAAAAATTGAGATCCAAGTCAAAGACCCATTCAAGGCATTTAACATGACCCTAGACCACTTACACGAAGGGATAAACCAGTCCTAAATGGAAGTGCTTCCATTTTCCAATGATACAAGTGTGAATAGATGAGAGTATTTTTATCCATTAGAAACTTGTTGACCCTCAACCCTGGGAAAGTGTCTTTTGATTCCAATAAATAGAGTACATATCAAGTAATATATAAAAAAGGAACAACCTTCACCCTCTGGAGTTTCTGATCTGGGTTATTAATGATAACCTTCCCCTAGTCAATTTTCTCAACTCTTTTTTGAATGGTTTTGATGTACATGACCATCCAATACTCCACTTGTCTAGAATATGGAAGGTTTAACACGGTACTTAACAATGTCACATTTTTATTAATATATTCAGGTGGTCCCACAATAGTGAGTCCCAATTTTTGGCCAACTTTGACATAGAGATCAACATTTTGAGAAAAAACTTCACTTTCGAACACCTGTTGCCACAAACTATTAGGAATTTGAAGATGATGTAAACTAGAGTCTTTTAGAATTTTCTTTCTAGTTTCTAAATATATATATATTAAATCATTTAAATTCATTTTTCCTTCTCCTTCGAAAAGTGGTTTGCATGGAAAAACTATGTTTTTAAGGAGTTACTGTCACTTGGATCAGCATAACTTTTTTTTTAAATATGATAATGATGTAATTATTTTGAGATTATATTTGTAACTTAAATATCTAAATGATGCAATTGGTTTTATTCATTTTGGGTCAATATTTCATAGTTTATTAAATTATAAAGTGACAGTAACTGTAATTTAGACATAAGGTCACTTGGATCACTCTAACTTGATCTGTGTATATCAAAATTCATTTTTTCTTTTTTCATAGAAAGGTAACACAAATACGCTTTTCCTACATATTTTTTATAAAAAAAAATTTATAATTTACTATTTTTCCTGAAGTCTTGAAGAGATAGGTTGTTGAATGACCAAACAACCTATGTTTAGTTGAAGTAATATTTAAAAGTGATAATGAAATAAATATTTATTAAACTTATATTCGTTAGAAAGCTTGTTCTGAATAGCATCATTTGACATTGCATGTTTGAAAAAACCATCTTGTTTGGTCCTTGGTACAGGCCACAGAAGATGATTTTTTTGAAGTTCACTCATTTTCTGAGGGCAAAATTTCAGTTTTGGGGTCTTTGCACGAAGCCCCTTAAGGGTCTTCGTGTGAAGACCCTTTGCACAAAGCCTCCCAAGTGAAAATTCCAGCAAAAAACAACCCGTCAGATTTTTTGTATGGGCACTTCGTGCAAAGTGTATACTTCGAGCGAAGTCGGCAAGTGTGTTTATTTTGTAAAAAAAATTAGAATGGTATAAAACTAAAACATTTTATTTGTATTTTATACCAAATTGCAATTAATAAATTTGCATTTTCTATTATTGAAGGCATTTTTTGCAGGGGGATTGCAATTTCTATTTTTTCAAAGACATAATTTTGGAGAGGAAAAATATTAGATTAAAGTATTCTTTGAAGAAGAAAATTTTTGTTGACAATCTTGTGGAATACATTTTGGAGCTCGAAGAAATGGGGAACAAGAAGGGAAGATAAACTAAATCTTCTAGAAAAAGGTCACCCGGTACTGAACAAAGAAATCATGAAGCTACATTGACATATTATCATAAAACTAAAGAAGCTGAAAGACAAGCTAAAGTAGGAGGGTCAAGTCAAGTCAAAGAATTGCACATTAAAGAAGGGTCGAGATCACTCCCTACGAAAGCTCAAACAATTGATGTTGGAAAAGGGTCAAGATCACGTGCTCCTACTAGTATGGGTGAAATTTTTAATTTAGCTCAAATTGTAAAGAGAAATATTAATTATAGAAACTTAGATCATTTACTTACTATGGATGTGGAGAATTTGAGATCACTTGCTAATGTTCAACCCTTAAGTCTTGCTAAGAAGAGATCAATGTATATGATAGCAAGAGAAATATTGGGTAAATTTTGTAATATTGAAACACTTGAACAAGCTCAATTGCTTTCAGTTGTACATATAAACAAAAAGTTGGAAGGGGCATTAAAATTATTGGGTATAGACACAACATCAAAGAAGAGAAAATTTGTTGACATGCAAAGTGATATGATCAAAAATCTTAGGAAAGGTTTGAACTAGTTAGGGAAGCGATCTTGAACTAAAGATAAGACCATTACAAGAAAAGTTATGTTGACATCCATTGTAGGTAACACTATGGGATGAAAAAGACAGATGTCTTTAGTTTCATCTTAGTTTGGTTTTAATAGAAAAAAATATCATGATATGTTAATAGGAGAATACTTTTGGATGATAGCACCTTGGAAGGCAATTGGGAAATCATGTGTAGAGATCCTTGTTCTGATAGGATTGATGAAGGAATAACAAATTTAGTCACATCATTTTGGAATGATAATACACGTCCTTCATCAAACACTAGAGATGTTATCAGACATAAAATTTCAGCTAATCAATATGAATATCATACGAAACATTGGTTGGACACAACACAGCATGAAATGTATGTGTCATTTTGTAGTTCTAATCCTAATATAAAGATTGGGCAAACATTGTTTGAAAGATTGAAGCCATATTATATGAGGACAAACAAAGTGTTTGAAACTTGTTGTCATTATCATATTGAATTTGATCTCCACTATCAGGTTTTTTGAAAGTTTGTAGAAGACACTTATGGTTTTGAAAATGCTCCTCCTACTAGACAAAGTGAGTTCATCTCATCCATTTTATGTGACAAAAGAGATGATGTAGCTAGACAAATAAATTGCATAAAAGGAATATGTCAAACATGTGTTGATTTGTCTCTTTTCCTTTGAAAAATGAAAATATTGATGTAACAAAGATGGTAAATTACAAGAGTTACAAATATGTAAAGAATGAAACAAAATTTGGGAAATAATCCAAAAGGTTAGAATATGTTGAAGAGGAGATAAATGTTGGAATATTTATGGAAAAATTTAAAAAATTGATTCAACCCTACATTCATCATGCATTTTTTACAAAGTGGCAAGCACAACAATTCCAAACACTGAGAGACAATTTCCCACTTGGAACTATTGTATCAGTTGTTAATTTTGTAGAAAATTATTCTTTTGTTCATCAAAAGGCAATTCATTCATAATACTATTTTTCAGAGAAAATTACTATTATGGTACATATGTGTTATCGACATGCACAATTAGATTTGGATGGTATTTAGAGCACATTTGAAGAATGATTCATCAAGAAGGAATATCATTTTTATATAAGTGATGATAGAGAGTGTGACATTCATTATGTAGAACACTACTTCAAGATGTTTTTTGCAAATGTGAAAGAAAGATGTATAAAAATTGATAAACATTATGTTTGGTTAGATGGATGTGCTGCACAATTCAAATCATCGAGACCATTTTATGCACTATGTAGATATCATCATAACGAAAACATACCACATGTCTGGAGTTTCTTTGAGAGTGGACATGGAAAAGGTGAACATGATGGTGCCGGAGCTTGCATCAAACATTCTATACAAAAGTATCAAATGAATTATAAGGGAGTGCATATAAAAAATGCACATGATGTGGTTGAATGGTACAAGACACATTTCCTACCAAATGAGAATGACATGTCATCAGGATTGACTCAGGTGGTGCCATATATAAAATTTTGGGAGATAAAAGGTATGCACACATTTTTAAATTATTTGAAAGTGTTTAAAATTTTTATGATATTTTTTATTCAAATTATATTTATATAGAATGTATTATATATGCATTTGTTCAGGTGTGGATAAAATTATGCATGGTTGCAATAGGATAGAAAAGACGTGATCTTTGCATTCAGTTATGAGTACGAATTGTCGCAATTTGATGTTGAACACTAGGGACTACTCATGCTTTTGTTGTCACTGCATTACTGACAATTATAAGGAATGTATCAATCAAGACCATGGATATGTAGGTGCATGGAATCTAGTGCCACTCTTTTTTACTGATACATTTGATAAAGATGAAGATTAAAACTTTGATGATGTCCCTTTGATTTCTACCGATTACGATCATATCTCAGGATTGGTCAAAATTGGTAAGTATATATTTCACATTATATGGTACATTGAGCTGCATGTATAGATAGATACATAGATCTATAGATTGAACTAAGTAAATTTTAAGATCTCACACATGTATATATAAATTTACTATGTAGGAGATGTCTTTGCAGTGATTGTTGAGCGTGGAAATGTAGGAGTTGGTTATTATTTACTGTGTTGTAGTGCAAAGAGGATGAAGTTACTTGAACTTGAAGAAAGTGATGGAATGTTGTTCCCCATAGGTTTTTATATGGTTTACATCAATATATTGAACTTAATTTGTAAATTTTAAATTTCAATCTTTTAACAAATTTCAAATTGAGTTTGTTTAAATTTATATATATATATTGTTAAAATTTGTGACCTACAGGTTCAGTTGTTTTAGAGGGAACATATTTCAAGCAAATCAAAGTAATTAAACATGGTATTGACTTTGTTGATTACGAACCAGACAATAAGGTGTTTCAATATAGTCACCTAGTAGTTGCCACATCCATTTTTCTCCACATAGTTAAATCTCAACGTGGACATGAGGATCATGAGAGAATATTACATGTTTTCCATGAAAGGTCTAAACCACTTGAGTTGGTATAAAAAGTATAATATATATACTTATTACTTGTGTTAGGACCTACTTGATATCTCTGGATTAAATTTCATTGTAATTTGTTTATATATTTAAACATATGATGGACTATAATTTGTTGATATATGATGGACCTATTTGATGGTTCAATGGTTTTAATATATAGAATTTTATATGTATACTTTGATTATTCAGTGATTTTTATAGATTGCATATTAGTTAAAGATTTTATGTATGCTTTGATTATTCAATGATTTTTATGATACTTTTTATGATGCTTATGATTTCTAGATCCCCTTAAGACCTCCCCTTAAGACACTAAAAATGATGAAATTAGTTAGATTACTTACAACGTGTGTTAGTTCTAGAATTAGTTACATGTATTAACTAGTTATTTTTTATGATATTAATTCTAGATCCCCTTAATACCTCCCCTTAAGACACTAAAAAATGATGAAATTAGTTATATTACTTATGACATGTGTTAGTTTTAGAATTAGTTAGAATAGTTATTATCCATTAGTTACATGTATTAACTAGTTAGTTTTTATGATATTAATTCTAGATCCCCTTAAGACACTAAAAAATGATGAAATTAGTTAGATTACTTATGACATGTGTTAGTTCTAGAATTAGTTAGAATAGTTATTGTCCATTAGCTACATGTATTAACTAGTTATTTTTTATGATATTAATTCTAGATCCCCTTAAGACCTCCCCTTAAGATTGCTTATTAGTTAAAGATCCCCTTAAGACACTAAAAAATGATGAAATTAGTTAGCTTACTTATCATATCTAATCAAATCATATCATCTAATCAAATAAAACCATGTAATCAAATCATCTAATCAAATTATATATCATCAAATAAAATCATCTAATCAAATCAAATCATATCATATCATCTAATAAAATAAATCCATCTAATCAAATCATATATCATGAAATAAAATCATCTAATCAAGTCATCTAATCAAATCAAATCAAATCAAATCATATTATCTAATCATATCATCTAATCAAATATATGTCTCTAATTGAATATATGTCTCTAATCATATGTCTCTAATCAAATATATGTCTCAAATCATAAATTGAAAATATCAAAAATATACTAATGACATATATAATGAGTCTCAAATAAAAGATATGTGCAACATGTCCTAAACTAGGGAGTCATCTAGGCACATGCGAATAGAGTGACCCTCTGAGCAACTACCACGAGCATCCTCTTGTTGTGAGATAGTAACTACTCCCTGCGAATATAAATACATGTATATATAATAATAATCTAAAATAATTAAAATATTATAAATGCATGTTTAAAATTACATATTTTTAAAACTTACCTAACCACTACTAGGTGTCACATCTACTGAATCACTCCTATGAAAAGCATCCATTAGCTATAAAGTAGCAATTAACCCCTACAAATTTAGTGTACAATAGTTGGTTATATATATGTGCATAGTATATATATTATGTAAAGTACTTGAAATATATAAATACATGTGTACACATGCATGCTTAAACATACATATATCTAAAACTTACCTGACCATTAGTAGGTGTCATATCAAATGGATCTCTCATATGAAGATGCTCTAAGCTCACACTAGAGGTAACATGCTCTGCTAAATGTTCTTGCAAAATGTTATGCATTGAACAAACATCAATACACATGTCTACAATTAATTATTCACTAAAACTCCTAAGAAAAAAGAAAAGAAAATTTTATATGTACCTGGGTCTCAGGAGCAAGAGGACCATCAGTGCATTGTACCATCATATCATCTACTAAAACTGAATCACCCACGCCACCTAAGGTCCTGAACCTCTCTAGTAATGAGGAGTGTAGGGGTGACACTAGCTATGAGGGGAGTGATGTATAACCTGAACCATCTAGATGCAATAACATATCCATAAATGACCCAACATTAGTGCCAACATCCACCTGACCCAACCTATGCAACTTCTCATCAAAATTTTCTAGGCCCTCAGTGGTGATGTGTACATCTCCAACCTGTATATCTGGCTCTGCAGCTGTAGAGTGGTTTGTGGGTGCAGAGTGCTCTACACTATGTTGTGCCTAACTAGTATATGGTGTGTCCTGTGTCGATGGAACTACAGGACCCTGTGCAAGTCCAATGAAATGCTAGACTAAATGTATTGGGATCTTGTGCATGTCAACAATATGAGAATAGGCCTGTAGTAGATCCTCCAAAAATTAAAGGGCCATATTTAAATGACTATGATGACCCGACGGTGCTTGTATCTCTCTAGGTATGGGAAGACCTATAGCTCTATATGTCTCATCAATCACACCTATAGTAGTACTAGATGAAGCCTCAGAAGATGATCTAGCTCTACTCGATCTAGTCAAAATGTATCTACCCATTGAATCTAAAGTGATGGATTTGGTTGCAGAAGCAATCTATCCTATACTATCCACTACTCCCCTCTGAGAAGCAATGATGACTCTATTTGTAGTAGCAACCATCATCGGTGCCACTGCTAGAGTCTTGTGCCCAACTAGCTATCAACGAGGCTATACAACTCGATCAACACTATGATAATGATCATGGTTTGCAACCCTACCTAGCCCCTGACCATAATATGTTTGAAGATCTAAATAGTTGACCCTGAGTCCCAAACTGAACTCCGCATACAACTATTATGCAAAATATAATGGAATCTGGTCATTATTTGGATAACAATGATGTGCTACAAGAAACTGAGGGTATATCATACATGCGATCTGAGGAATCACACACTGTGTGACCTGATATGCCCTCATAGTGGCCCTCCCATCATAACATGGGAAAACCTCTTATTTGATGATTTCCTTGGGGAAAAGGCTCTGAACCTTCACCAAGGAAACATCAACCAAGACCTCAGCCCTCAACTCTCAAAAAATGGTCTCAACTGCCTGAGGTGAGGAGTGAGACCTCAATCTGGTAGTCATAGTCTCCAAACTAGTTAATATAGTAGCACAATTATATCTATATATACCATCTGCTGAAGACGTACAGATAGACTATCTAAGTCGAGCCATCTACATGTTAGCAATATGAAAATGATGCAGGCAGGTGACTAGGAGGGGCCAAACAATGGCACACCCTACAAATCCACCCTGCTTAACAACATGCGGAAGCAACCACAACACAACAGTGAGAGAGAGAATGCGGGATCTTTCTTATTATTATGTTCAAATTGATTCATACATGTCAGGCTGTAAGGCCTTACTGGTTATGGCTAGATATTATAATGAATTACACAAGTCCTCAAACATGCAAGGATATACCAACAACCTCTAATCTTCTATCTTCTTACTTCTATCAAAATTGCCTCCCAAAACTCTAACCAAACAACTATACGTATACAAGAGGCTACCAAACTGATTCAGCCTTCAGATCCACAATCAACAGAATGAATAGTCAGATCTGGGACTACACGCTTCCCAATTATGGATACTAGCATTAAATCCACAACCTAAATTAAGTGCACAAGTCAGCCTCAACAGAAACTCAAAAGAAACTCGTCAGTAAGAAAAGCCAACCGAGTGCCAGACAAGCATCACTGAGCATCATGAAATTCACTGAGTGCCAGAGAGATAACCGACCAACAATGGTGAACAAGGGAAATGAAGCAAAACTGAACCAACTTGGTCAAAGTAAGAACCGAGCAACACAAACAAACTCAAATATGTTTTTGGTGACATAGGATTTCCAAGGACCCCAGATGCTCCTGGATCAGACACCAAGGGTTATTTTGAAATGATTCTTTGAATCATTTAGCAAGTATGATCCAAGCTGCATCCAACTTCAACTGTGAAATCCATGAACTTTCTTCAATTATTTTATTCTTCCACTTTACCAGATATTTCATATACTATTTGCCTCTTGTACTTTTTCTAATCCTTTGCTCCAAACTCTGCTCAACTTCTTCTATCTACTTCTTAGGATATTCCATCAGTACTATCATGTCTTCTTCAGGTTCATGAAACTCATATAAATCAGCAATGTTGAAAATAGGTGATATGTCCATATCATCAGGTAACTCAACCTCATATGCATTTCCACTGTCAAATTTTCTCAAAATCTTGCAAGGTCCAAACTTCTTCATCTTCAGCTTCCCATAGGTTCTAATAGGAAGTCTACCTTTTCTCAAATGAACCATCATTTCATCACCAACATCAAAAGTATTGTGCCTCCTTGATCTATCAACTCTGTCCTTGTATTTCTAATTATTATTTTCCAGCTTCAGCTTCACATCTTCATGCAATGTCTTCATGTACTTAGAAAACTTTACTCCTTCAGTACTTCTCTTACTTTCATCAGTAATATCCCTCAAATATGATATACCTCTTGGTTGTATGCCATTCACAATCTCAAATGGTGTTCTTCCAGTATTTCTATTCACTGAATTATTGTATGCAAACCCTACTTGTGCCAACACAGAATCCCAATTACTTGGTGTGTCTCCAACTAAACATCTCAAAAGATTTCCCAAACTTATGTTCACAACTTCAGTTTGTCCATTAGTTTGTGGGTGAAATGTAGAACTATATTTCAACTCTGTACCCAACTTCTTCCAAAGAGCCATCCAAAAGTATCCAAAAAACTTACTGTCTCGGTTAGAGATAATACTCCTCGGTAATCCATGTAATCTGAATATTTCCTTAAAGAAAAAATCTTCTACATGTACTGCATCTGATATCTTTCTATAAGGTATAAAATGTGTCATTTTAGAAAATCTATCCATAACAACAAATATAGAATCATTACCTCTTAGTGTCTTTGGTAAGCCAAGAACAAAATCCATACTGATGTCAATCCAAGGTTTCTCAGGTACAAAAATCGGTGTATACAATCTAGTATTCTGACTAACTCCTTTTGCAACTTGACAAACTCCACAACTTTCCATAAATTTCTGAACATCTTTATATAACTGTGGCCAAAAGTATTGATCCTTAAGCAAACTCAATGTCTTGTCAATACCAAAATGTCCAGCCAAACCACCACTATGTTTCTCCTTTAACAAAATTAGCTCTCATTGGTCCTCTCAGTATACACAACTGAATACCTTTAAAAAACATACCTCCTTGCATAAAATATTTATCCCATTTAGTACTTTGTTGATCTTGACTAGGTGCTCTGCACTTTCTCCATGGCTCAAAAAAATCAGGATCAAACTCATAAGAATCCCTCATGTCGTCAAAGCCTAAAATTCCAATTTTCATCTCAGTCATCAAATATCTTCATCTACTCAATGCATCAGCAACTTAGTTAGTGACTCCACTCTTATGCTTTATCACAAATATATAACTCTGCAAATACTCAACCCATTTCATATGTCTCTGATTCAACTTATTCTGACTACCCAAATATTGTAAAGCCTTATGATCAGTATACAACACAAATTCATTCAACATCAAATAATGTCTCCATTTCTTCAGTGCTTGAACAATAGCATAGAATTCTTGATCATACACAAAATATTTCCTTCTAGCATCATTCAATTTTTCACTAAAGAAAGCAACAGGTTTACCTTCTTGACTCAACACAGCTCCAACTGCACTTCCACTTACATCACATTCCACTTGAAATACCTTATTGAAATCAGACAATGCCAAAATAGGCAATTCAGCAACCTTTCACTTTAGAGTCTCGAAACCTTTATCAACTCCATGTGTCTACTTGAATTCTCTTTTGTCTCCTCTCATAGTCTTAGTCATAGCACTACAAATTGAACTAAAATTCCTTATGAACTTTCGATAAAAACTTTCCAAACCATGAATCGATCTTACCTCACTAGCATTCATAGGTGTAGGCCAATTCAAAATAGCTTCAACCTTTTCAGGATCCATTTTCAAACCATCAGCTAAAATCACAAATCCCAAATACACAATATCATCTTTCATGAATGAACACTTTTCCAGATTTATCAGCAACTTTTCTTCTTTCAATCTTTGCAAAACTTGTCTAACATGCAAAAAATATTCTTCTCTAGTCTTACTAAATATCAAAATATCATCAAGATATATAATCACAAACTTACCCAAAAATTTCTTCAAAACTTCATTCATCAGCCTCATAAAAGTACTCAGTGCATTAGTTAAACCAAAAGGAATAACCAATCACTCATACAAACCTTCTTTTGTCTTGAAAGCAGTCTTCCATTCATCACCTTCTCTAATTCTGATCTGATGATACCCACTTTTCAAATCAATTTTGGTAAAATATTTTGCTCTAGTCAAACTATCCATTATATCATCCATTCTTGGTATAGGAAACCTATACTTCACTGTTATCTTATTGATTTCTCTAGAATCAGTACACATTCGCCATTCTCCATTCTTCTTCAGTGCTAATATAGTAGGTACTACACAAGGACTCAAACTTTCTCAGATCAAACCTTTTTCTAGCAACTCTTGAATCTGTTGGTTCAATTCCTGATTCTCAGTAGGTGTCAACCGATGAGGTGCCTTATTCGGTAAACTAGCTCCAGGGATTAGATCCATACAATGATCAATGCTTCTCTTTGGTGGAAAATTATCAAGTACATTGTCAGAAATGATTTCACTGTACTTAGTAAGTAACCTATCAATCTCCTCAAGAACATTATCCTTCATTTTCTTACTCAGTTTGTTAGGAATCACAGCCAAACATACATCACTCCTTTTCAAATCCTTAACAAACTTTCTTCCCTCCATCAAACAAACTTTCACAGATGTGCAAACATTACTAATAGGTTCTTCCAGCAAAGGTAACAAGATTTTTCTCTTTCCATCAGCCAAAATAGTATACTTATGTAATCTCCCATCATATATAGCATGTTTATCATATTGCCAAGGTCTACACAATAAAATATGACAACAATCCATAGGCATGATATCACATAACACCTTACCACAGTACTTTCCAATCTTCAAATTCACATAACATTGTTCACTTACCAAGAGTGTATGCTCATCCTTGATCCATGAAATCTGATAGGGTTCAGATGTTCCAACCTTTTCAACTACAACTTTGTGATCATTTCCTCAGATGCCAGATTCTCTGAGCTACCACTATTAGTGATTACCTTCCAAACTTTATCTGAAACTCTACATCTGGTCTTGAACAAACTTTTCCTTACCGAATCTTCCTTTTCACTTTCATTCCACAATGCTCTCCTCACCATCAAGTTATTTTCCTTCTCAAGTTCATTCGGTGACTCTTCTTGTACCAAATCATTTCTACTATTACCAGCCTTCTTACTTGCATGTGTACATTCAAATGATCTATGTCCTTCTTCTCCAAAATTGTAACAAGTTCCTTGGAAACCACCTCTATTATAACCACCTCAGTAGTTACTGCCTCTTCCTCTAGATGAACTTTCACCTTTCCACTTGGTCTTACCTTTTTCCAGACTTATCTTTTTTGGTTCAGATCTACCATTTTCACCATGGGATCTACCTCTTCCTCTAGGTAATCTATTATTAATATGATTTATAACAATAGAGAGGGGTGGTGAATCAATTTTTCTTAGGTCTTGATGTATAAAACAATCTCATAAACTTATCCTTAAATCAGATCCAAAACCAAAACAAACTCGGTCATCACTGATTCAATAATAGAAACATCTAACAATGCAGTCTACTACCCAGCTGTAACTTAACTTGTAAAACATAGCAATATTCAGATCTAAACATTCACACAAGTATAAACACTAGGATTTATAGTGGAAACCCAATTTGGGAAAAACCACTTTGTAACATGCTACTATTATTTTCACTCTTCTGAAGTGAGCTCGGTAAAAATCCAACCCTGTCAAAGGTTATAGTACACACTGTCAAATGTGACCCGGTTAAAGGATTTCAATCACCCTATTAAAAGTGAGCCTAGTCATAGGACTTACATACACTCCATTAGAATGCAACCTTGTTCAAAAGATTTAACATATGACTGTTAGGTCAACCTTTGTTAAAAGGATTTTGACTGTTACAATGGTTAGAAAGTAGCAACAGTATTATCTGAAAAATATACAACTCACTTTGCAAATATCAGATCCTATTCCATACACTAATGTTGGTTTACTAACTTTGAAACTTTTCCATTTCCATCTTTGATATGCTCGTAAATTTTCTTCAAGAAATCACCACCATTCTCCTTTAGCCTTTTCTGCTTATTCAGTCAATAAAACTTTTCTCTTCCAGCATTCTCTATTCACCATGTACATACATATCACAATGTTGAGGTTCCCTTATATTTTCCTCAATTAGGTTAACTCATCTTTTGCTGCTCAATCTCATTTGTAGATCTTATGGTTAGGTCAGATTCATTGAATCTACCCACTTTATGTTCTTTGGCTCCTTTTCTAGAATCATCTCAAATCTCTTAAAGATTTACAATAAAACATTTTACAATGCATTTAATGCTTCCAAACAATCAATAAATATAGTCAACACATTTTACATAATCCAAGAATTCAACAATGTCGGTTCCAAAATTAAATTCTCTTCAAATATAAAATTGTTGATGCTTGGTCAATACTGTGATTGTTCACTTGGTCTTCATGAAGAATGCTCAGTTAATACTAAAACTATTTCCTTGGCAATTTACTGATGCTCGGTCGACACTATAATTTTTCTCAGCATATACTAACTCAGTCGACACTAACATCACTCAGCTTAAACAAGATTTTTCCATTCTTTGCTCAGTTAAGCCTACCAGTTTAGTCTTCAGTCTTACTAAGATAAACAATACATTATCTCATCATAGTGCAACATAGTCAAGTACACTTTGTAGTATCAAGATAACTCAACCTTTCCCTAGATGCTATTGTTACCAACCTTTCTTAGCACCTTAGCAACACTTAAATAGCTATAGTGCTTTCCTAAGTAGCAACAGTCTTACCAATTAAGGTTTGACATGAATGACAATACAACAATTGTTTCAATTCAGTTTTCAACAATCTCCCTCTTTGGCATTGATAGCAACACCATATGATATCATCTGAATAACACATGGATTACCAACCAATCCAACATCTTATTTGTCCATCAGAAACTTATTTATAATATCCTTAGCTTCATTCTGATTCAAAATCTTGTAAGCCTCACTCTATGACCATTAGAAGTATTCAGATCTCCCTCTATCCTGATTCTTCATTTCAGTTCATTATCCCAACTCTTTTAGTTCCATCAGCTCATCAACTCTTAGTTTTAAGTATCATGTGTTATCATATCTCAAGTGTTATCATATCAGTACATTCTCCCTCTTTGACAAAAATGCCAAAGCAGCAACTAAAACATACATCCATTAGATGTAGATAATATCTGTGCAGCTCAGTGTTTCTCCCTCTGTCATCTTGCTTATGATTGATTCCTTATCTTTGCTTCTCTTCACAACTCTAGGCCAGCCCTAAAGTGTGAAAATCTTCTGCATCAATTTGTCAAATGTTCTATTGTAGCACATTTGATGCAGTGCTCCTAGCTTGTCTAGGCAGCCTCAGTTAGGGTAAGAACCCCTAATTGACTTCTTAAATTCTGATGAGCTTCTCTAGGTAAAGCTTTAGTGAATATGTCTGCTAATTTTTCTTTTGTATTCACATATTCCATTTGGACTTCTTTGTCTTGTACTAATTCTCTCAAGTAGTGATACTTGATTACAATGTGTTTGGTCTTAGTGTGCATCACTGGATTCTTAGAAATATTGATAGCACTTGTGTTGTCACTGAAAATAATAATAGGTTCAGTGATTTCTTCTTTCATGCCTATCAACAATTATTTTATCCATACCAAGTTTGAACAATTCACTGCAGCAGCAACATACTCGGCCGCGACAGTAGATTGGGAAATGCAATTTTGTTTCTTGCTTGTCTAGGAGACTAATCTCTATCCAAGAAAGAAAGCTCCACCACTTGTACTCTTTCTTTCATCTACATTTCCAAACCAATCAGCATCTCTATAAACTCGAAGTTCAAATTTGTCATCCTTCTTATAATATAGACCATAGTCAGTAGTTTCTTTCAAGTATCTCATAATTCTTTTCATAGCCATCATATGTGTTTCCTTAGGATTGCCAAAGAATATTGCCACAATCCCAAAAACTAATGCAATATCTGGTCTGCTATGTACAACATACAGCAATTTTCCAATCATCAATCTGTACAGAGTTTGATTCACTTTTGCAGCATCATCATTCTTAGATAACTTTTGTCTAGTAACCATAGGAGTTCCCATTGGTTTAGCATCTTCCATCCCAAACATTTTCAGTATTTCATTAACATAATTAGACTGTGTAATGAAAATTTTATTCTTCTTCTAATATACTTGTAAACCAACAAAGAATTTGATCTCACCAAACATACTCATTTCAAACTTAGTTTGCATTTCATTTGAGAAACTTTTACATAATGCATCTTGTCCACCAAAAATAATGTCATCAACAAAAAAATTTGTCAACAGGATACCTTTACCTTCTTCATCCTTCATTTACAAATTGCTTTTGTCATTTGCTCTTGAAAATTCAATTTGTATCAAGTAGTTGTGCAACCTCTCATACCATGCTCTAGGTGCTTGCTTCAATCCATACAATCCTTTGTTCAGTTTGCACACCATGTGTCTTCTATTTGGATCAATAAAACCTTTTGGTTGTTCTATGTAAACTTCTTCTTCTAGTATACCATTAAAAAATGCAGACTTGACATCCATTTGATATACCTTGAAGTCTTTATAAGCAGCATATGCAAGCAAAGTTCTAACTCCTTCCAATCTAGCTATAGGGGAAAATGTCTCCCCATAATCTATTCCTTCTTCTTGTGCATAGCCTTTGCATACCAGCCTAGCTTTGTTCCTAGTGATTTCACCATTTTCATTCATCTTATTTCAAAATACCCACTTTGTTCCTATAACATTCTTGTTTTCAGGTCTTGGCACTAGAGTCCAAGTATCATTCTTCTCAATCTGGTCAATTTCTTCATTCATTGCTTGTATATAGTCTTCATTCTCCAATGCTTCTCTAGTTGTCTTTGGTTTAAATTCACATAGTAGACATGTTGGATCCTTAGTCTTACTTCTGGTCTGGATTCCGGTATATTTGTCTCCAATTATATGTTTAGGCTTATGATGTCTTCTCACATATTTTGCCAAAATAGGTTCAGATGTTCTCTCCTCTATTTCATCATGTTCCTCAACAAGATTGTTAGATTCAACTTCAAAATACTTGGCAACCTCTTCCTGATACTCAACAGTATTTTCTTGTAGCTCGGCATGTTCTTGTTCTCTCTTGGCATTGTTTTCTTGATGCTCGGTAGCTTCTGTCTATCGCTCGACATTGCTTACCTGAGACTCAACATCAGGTGCAAGTTTGTTACTTGCCTCTTCTTCTTCTTCTTCTTCAATGTACACAAAATATCTATAATCTTCTGGTTCTATTTTACTATCAGCTTCATTTCTTTCTTCATACTCATCAATTTTGACATTCACACTTTCCACAATTTTGTTAGTGTTAGAGTTCAAACACTTATAAGCTTTACTTTTTGTGGAGTACCCTAGGAATATGCCTTCATCACTCTTAGCATCAAACTTTCCATTCCTAGTGTCTTTTAATATATAGCACTTACTTCCAAAGATTATAAATTATTTAACACTTGATACATGTCCATGCCATAATTCATAAGGTGTCAGATTTGTACCTTTCTTGATCTGTACCCAGTTAAGAGTGTAGAAAATAGTGCTTATAGCTTCTTTCCAATATTTTCATGCCACATTCTTTTCAATCATCAATGTCCTTGCACAATCCAAGATAGATCCATTTCTCCTTTCTGTTATACCATTTTGTGGAGGTTTTCTAGGTGCAGACATCTATCTTTTAATTCTTTTATCATTGCAAAATAGATTAAATTCATTTCATGTAAATTTTCCACTTCAGTCAGATCTAAGACATTTCAGGTTCCTACCTATCTGCTTTTCAACCTTAGCTAAATAACACTTAAAATATTGAAAATCTTTAGATTTTTCTTTTAGAAACATCACATGCATCATCCTAGTATGATCATCAACAAATAAGATAAAGTATCTAGCACCACAGTAACTTTGTACACCCATAGGTCCACAAAGGTCAGTATGAACCAAATCTAAAATGTTTTCAGAAGTAAAGGATTTGCTCTCGAAACATGACTTTGTCATTTTTCCTAACTGGCATTCCTTGCACATCACATTCTCAGGTTTCTTCAATCTAGGTAGACCTCTTACCTTTTCTTCTTACTTATCTCTACCAGATTGTCAAAGTTAACATGACATAGCCTTTTATGCCATAACCAAATATCATCAAGTTGTGCAATCAAACATGTCTCTTCAGATAGGTCAAGATAGAACAAATTACCTCTAGTCTGATCTCCACTTCCAATCAGTTCTCCAGCAGCATTAAATATTTTAGCTTTCTTGTGATGAAATTCAACTCGGTAACTAGTTTTACTAAGCTAAGCAACACCTCACAAATTGTAATTAAGACCTTCAACCCAATATGCATTTTCACAAGATATCTTATCAGTTAGTTTAATCAAACCTTTTCCTCTAATAGGACATGGTGAATCATTACCAAATTTTACACTTTTACCTCTGTAATGGTGTAAGGTCTCAAACTTATTTTTGTCACCAATCATTTGATGTGAACAGCCAATGTCAATAATCCATTTATCATTCTTTTTCACATAGGATATCAATGTAGTTTTCTCATCCTCATCAGATTCATCTTTCATTGCCACATAAACTACCTAAATTTCAAAATCATCACTATCAATGTCAGTCTCTTTTTCAGCAATGTAACAAGATTTCTTACCTTTTCCCTTGTAGAATATGTTCCATTGGTAGCTTCTATCATCTTTTCTATCTTTTTATTTTCTTTTCCTTTCATCATCTTTATCCTTCCTGTCAAGACATCTAGCAGCTATATGACCAATTTTATTACATGAAAAACATATAATAGGGAGTTTACCTTTATACTTTCCTTTTCCCCTTCTCATTCTTGTAGCCATAAGAGCTTCTAGATCTTCTAGGTCTTCATTAGAAGTGTCACTATCACTTTCACTTTCACTTTCACTGATGCATCTTTCTTTTTCTTTCTTAGGCTTGTTCAGAACTAGCTGTGACTTAAAAGCATATTCAACATTTCCAATGCTTCCAACAGTGAAATTATCATAATTAGAGAGTTCAAAAGTAGTCAGCTTACCAACCAAACTTTCCAAAGTAAGCACATTAGCAGAGTTACATCTAGATTCATGAATAGCTGAGATCTTAATAGCATATATAGGACGCAGGGTTCTTAATACTTTCCCAATTATAGTTTCATCACCAATAGTCCCATTAGCTCCTCTAATAGCATTCACAACTTATTTTATTCTACTACTATATTGTGCAATGTTTTCACCTTCTTGCATTCTCATTTCATCAAACTTACCTCTAAGACTCTCAGCCTTTTCTTTCAGAACATTCAAGTCACCACCATAGATCCTTGCAAGAGTGTCCCACATATCATTTGTAGTTGTGCAGTCCTTAATGTCCTCAAATTCTAGATAGCTTAGGGCAGATGCAATTTCTAGCATTGCCTGATTATGTTCTTGCTTAGCTCTCTTTTGTTTGGCAGTCAAAGGTGTGATAGGTGAGACATAACTATTCTCAATGTAGTACTTTGCAGAGTCACCAATACCAGCTAGATGTAGCTTCATCAAGCTTTGCCATGTAGGGAAATTTTCTTTGTTCAGCTTCGGTACCTCCTTCTTATACATCCTAATCATTTGCTTCA
This sequence comes from Chamaecyparis obtusa, assembly GCA_027943335.1. Lineage (NCBI taxonomy): Eukaryota > Viridiplantae > Streptophyta > Pinopsida > Cupressales > Cupressaceae > Chamaecyparis > Chamaecyparis obtusa. The sequence continues at coordinate 1,481,872 of BSBK01001501.1, forward strand.
AGCCCCTTTAAACTTGATATCTGTCAACACTAATAATAAGCAACTTAGCTTTGATACCAATTGTTAATATGATTTAGAACAACAGAGAGGGGGGCTGAATCATTTGTTCTTAGGTCTTGATGTATCAAAAAATCTCATAAACTTATCCTTAAATCAAATCCAAAACCAAAATAAACTCGGTCATCATTGATTCAATAATAGAAACATCTAACAATGCAGTCTACTACCTAGTTGTAACTTAACTTGTAAAACATAGCAATGTTCAAATCTAAACAATCACACAAGTATAAACACTGGGATTTATAGTGGAAACCCAATTTGGAAAAAACCACTTTGTAACATGCTACTATTATTTTCACTCTTCTGAAGTGAGCTCGGTAAAAAGCCAACCTTGTCAAAGGTTACAATACACACTGTCAAATGTGACCCGGTTAAAGGATTTCAATCACCCTGTTAAAAGTGAGCCTAGTCATAGGACTTACATACACTCCATTAGAATGAAACCTTGTTCAAAGGATTTAACATATGACTGTTAGGTCAACCTTTGTTAAAAGGATTTTGACTGTTACAATGGTTATAAAGTAGCAGCAGTATTATCTAAAAAATATACAACCCACTTTGCAAATATCAGATCTGATTCCATACACTAATGCTAGTTTACCTACATTGAAACTTTTCCATTTCCATCTCTGATCTGCTTGAAACTTTTCTTCAAGCAATCACCACCATTCTCCTTCAGCCTTTTCTACTTATTCAATCAATAAAACTTTTCTCTTCCAGCATTCTCTATTCACCATGGACATACATATCACAATGTTCAGGTTCCCTTATATTTTCCTCAATTAGGTTAACTCATCTTTTTCCTCTCAATCTCATTCATAGATCTTAGGGTTAAGTCAGATTCATTGAATCTACCCGCTTTATGTTATTCGGCTCCTTTTCTAGAATCATCTCAAATCTCGTAAAGATTTACATTAAAACATTTTACAATGCATTTAATGCTTCCAAACAATCAATAAATACAATCAACACATTTTACATAATATAAGAATTCAACAATGTCGGCTCCAAAATTAAATTCTCTTCAAATATAAAATTGTTGATGCTCATTCAATACTGTGATTGTTCACTCAATCTTCATGAAGAACGCTTGGTCAATACTAAAATTGTTTCCTCAGCAATTTACTAATACTCGGTCGACACTATAATTTTTCTTGGCATATACTAACTCGGTCGACACTAACATCACTCAGCTTAAACAAGATTTTTCCATTCTTTGCTTGATTAAGCCTACCAGTTTAGTATTTAGTCTTACTAAGATAAACAATACATTATCTCATCATAGTACAACATAGTCAAGTACACCTTGTAGTATCAAGATAACTCAACCTTTCCCTAGGTTCTATTATTACCAACCTTGCTTAGCCCCTGAGCAACACTTAAATAGATATAGTACTTTCCTAAGTAGCAACAGTCTTACCAATTAAGATTTGACATCAATGACAATACAACAATTATTTCAATTCAGTTTCCAACATCTACCACCTCTACCTCTTTACCTTTGCTCATGTCTCTTATTCAATTTCTCCTCAACTTTCAATGCAAATTGATAAGCCTCTTCAATGTTCTCCAATTTGACTAAAATGATTTATTTTTGGATGGAAACTCTCAAACCATTTAGGTATCTAGCAATTCTTTCCACATCATCTTCATCATGTCAAAATCTGATATCTAATCTATAGAATTCCTCAGTATATTCTTTTACCAAGCTACCTTTCTACCTTAGACTTTGCATTCGCCAAACTAGGTTAATCTAATAATCACAAGGTAAGAAATTTTCTTTCAACTTATTCACCATTTTATTCCATACCTTGATTTTGTCTTTTCCTTTCCTCATTCTGTCCAGCTACAGATGTTCGCACCATAAGGATGCATGACTTTTCAACTTTGTGCTTGCAATTTTCACCTTCTTGTCTTTGGGTATATTTTCATATTCAAAGTACTTTTCTATCTTTGTGATTCAACCCACCAATTCATCAGAATCTAGCTTTCCACCATACTTAGGAGGATTAAAATGTGGTGTAGACTTCAAACTTGTCAGAGCCTTCAAGAATCTTTCTTAACCCTGATCCATCATAGGTGCAAGTTCTACATTTTCTTGTTCTTCCTCAATTTCATCATCACTAACATCTTCAAGATGTCTTCCTCTTCTCTAGGTTGTTTCAACAACTTCTAATCTAGCAGCAAGTTGTCTCAACATGCTTTTCAATCCTAGATCTATATCTCGCCTCCCATGAACCATCTTGAAAACCCTCTACAACTGCACGTCAAATCGCAATCTTCTACCCCACAAAAATTCAACTAGGGCTTCACAAGAAGGATCCTACAAATCTAGATTCACAAACCTAGATCTTGATCTAACCTCACTCTGATACCACCTAACATAGGGAGGTGACCAGGAGGGGCCAAACAATGGTACACCCTACAAATCCACCCTACTCAACAACATGCAGAAGCAACCAAAATACAATAGTGAGAGAGAGAATGCAGGATATTTATTATTATTATGTTCAAATTGATTCATACATGTTGGGTTGTAAGGCCTTCCTGGCTATGGCCAGATATTACAATGAATTACACAAGTCCTCAAACATATAAGGATCTGCTAACAACCTCTAATCTTCTATCTTCTTACTTCTATCAAAACTTCCTCCCTAAACTCTAACAAAAAAACTATACTTATACAAGAGGGTACCAAATTGAGTCGGCCTTCAGATCCATAATCAATAGAGGGAATGGTTAGATCTAGGACCACACACTTCCCAATGATGGATACTACCATTAAATCTATGACCCAAATTATGTGCACAAGTTGGCTTCAATAGAAACTCAAAAGAAACCCATCAATAAGAAAAGCCAACCGAGCACTAGAAAAGCATCATCGAGCACTAGAGAGATAATCGACCAACATCAGAAAACAAAGGAAACTGAGAAACACCGAACCAACTTGGTCAAAGTAGGAACGGAGCAGCACAAACAAACTCAAATATGTTTTTGGTGACACAGGATTTCCAAGGACCCTAGATGCTCCTACATCAAAAAAATGGTCTGCATATCAGGAGTCTAAGGTGCATCCTAAGTGGCCATCTAGATACATAACATGTGAAAGCTAAGTGTTAATAATTAAGTACTTGATTACATGTTATAACTGCATGTAAAATGGAAACAAATATCTAAATATATAAAATTATAGGTCCTGTTAGGTCACGTAAGTGGTCTTATTAGGTCTTAAGGATCCTATGATGTACTAATTGGTATTAATAGGTCCTATCACATCACATAAGTGGTCTTATTTAGGTCTTAAGGGTCCTAAGATGTACTAATTGCTATTAATAGGTCCTATTACATCACATAAGTGGTCTTATAAGGTCTTAAGGGGTCATAGATAACATAAGAGGTCTTATTAGGTCTTAAGGGGTCATAGAAAAGGGGTCTTATTAGGTCTTAAGGGGTTGTAGATGACATAAGATGGCCTAAGGGGTCCTAAGGGATCCAGATAAGAGTCCTAGAATGTTAATGGGTCCTAGGTGCAATAAGTGGTCCTAGAGTGTCTTAAGCGGTCCTGGGTAACATAAGAGGTAATAAGCTATAGATAAGGGTCTTAGAGTGTCTTAAGGGGTCGTGGGTAACATAAGTGGTCCTAGAGTGTCTTAAGGGATCATGGGTAACATAAGATGCCATAAGCTATAGATAAGGGTCCTAGAGTGTCTTAAGGCATCATGGGTAACATAAGAGGTCCTAAGGTATAGATAAAATCCTAGACTGTCTTAAGAGGTCATGGGTAACATAAGAGGTCCTAAGGTATAGATAAGAGTCCTAGAGTTTCTTAAGGGGTCGTGGGTAACATAAGAGGTCATAAGCTATAGATAAGGGTCCTAGAGTGTCTTAAGGGGTCGTGGGTAACATAAGTGGTCCTAGAGTGTCTTAAGGGGTTGTGGGTAACATAAGTGGTCCTAGAGTGTCTTAAGGGGTCATGGGTAACATATGATGTCATAAGCTATAGATAAGGGTCCTAGAGTGTCTTAAGGGGTCGTGGGTAACATAAGAGGTCCTAAAGTATAGATAAGAGTCCTAGAGTGTCTTAAGGGGTCATGGGTAACATAAGAGGTCATAACCTATAGATAAAGGTCTTAGAGTGTCTTAAGGGGTCATGGGTAACATAAGTGGTCCTAGAGTATCTTAAGGGGTCATGGGTAACATAAGATGTCATAAGCTATAGATAAGGGTCCTAGAGTGTCTTAAGGGGTTGTGGGTAACATAAGAGGTCCTAAGGTATAGATAAGACTCCTGGAGTATCTTAACAGGTCGTGGGTAACATAAAAGGTCCTAATGGGTCCTAGGTTACATTAGTGGGTCCTTTTATGTATTAATTGAATCTAAGATACATAAATGTGTCATAGGACAACCTAAGATATGTTAATGGGTCGTCAGGATCTAAATGGGTCATATATGTCTTAAAATATCATAAGGGATGTATAATGGTCTAATAATATTAATTGATCATAGATGTGATAAGGGGTCTAAGTGGTCCTAGGAAATCCTAATATTCTTTATTGGGTCTTGGGGGTCCTAAGGTTTCATATTTGTTTTAAGATTTCATAAGGGATCCAGATAAGAGTCCTAGAATGTTAATGAGTCATAGGTGCAATAAGTGGTCCTAGAGCGTCTTAAGGGTCATGGGTAACATAAGAGGTCCTAAGGTATAGATAAGGGTCCTAAAGTGTCTTAAGGGGCCGTAGGTAACATAAGAGGTTCTAGGGGATCTAGACAAGAGTCCTAGAATGTTAATGTGTTGTATGTGCATTAAGTGGTCCTAGAGTGTCTTAAGAGGTTGTAGGTAACAATGGGTCCTAGATGTGTCTTAAGATAATGTAAGGGATGGATAAGGGTTGGGTAGAGTTTCTTAAGGGGTTGGGAGTAACATAAGAGGTTCTAAGGGGTCCTAGGTTACATTAGTGGATCCTCGTATGATATTAATTGAATCTAAGATACAAAAATGTTTCCTAGGACAACCTAAGATATGTTAATGGGTCTTGATGATCTGAGTGGATCATATATGTCTTAAAATGTCATAAGGGATGTATAATGGTCCAACAATGTTAATGGATCATAGATGTGATAAGTGGTCTAAGGGATCTTAGGTTACATTAATTGATACTAGTATGTCTTAAGAGTTCTTGCGGGAAATGATGGGTTCGCATATGTATTAACAGAAGCTAAGATAGATGAATGTGTCCTAGGACATTTTAAGGTATAATAATGGGTCGTATGGATCCTAAGGGGTCGTATGTGTCTTAAGATGTCATAAGTGATACATAATGGTCCTAGAATGTCTTAAGGGGTTGTAGGCCTCATAATAGGTCCTAAGAGATCGTAGGTTACATTAATTCATTCTAGAATATGTCTCAAGGAGCCTTGGGGGAAACAATGACTCCTTGTATGTATTAATAGAACCTAACATGTACATCAATGGGTCATAGGACATCCTAATATGTATTATAAGATCTTGAGATTCCTAAGGGATCCTAAGTGTCTTAATATGTTGTAAGGGAGGAATAAGGGTCCTAGAAACTTACTGTACTACATTGTTTTAACATTTTCTAACATACTACTAGATCATTTTAAAAAATTTAACTATGATTTTCTAAAATTTCTACAAACTAAAAATTATTTAAAACAAATAACTAACTAATATTTACTAAATTTCCTGAAAATGCATGTACATGCGAGAGAGAGAGAGAGAGAGAGAGAGAGAGAGAGAGAGAGAGAGATTCCTAATATTTACAACTTTAAACTTGAAATTTAAAATTTAATATTTTTAATAATTTCTATAAGGTCTTAATGTTTTCTAACATTTTCTAACATTTCTACTACGGTTTCTAATGTTTTGTAAATATTTTCTAACGGTTGCTAACAAACTACTATGATTTTCTACCATTTTCTATCATATTCTAACATTTATACTACAATTTTTAATATTTCTATCATTTTCTAATATTTAATTATGATTTTCTAACATTATACTATCAATTTCCAACATATTAGATAATATTTAACTACTATTTTCTAACATTTCTACAAATAAAAAATTATTTAAAACAAATAACTAACTAAAATAAATATAAAACATATAATTTATGATAAAAAATGAGAAAAATGTGTGTACCTGATACTGCTAACAATCTAAAGATGTTGAAAAAGCTCGAGAGGTGTTGACATGCCGATGTGCTGAGGTGCTTCGCTCCAAGGCTTGGGGTCTGCAAAATCCAACAGTGACAATGACAAATAAAAAAACAAACGCCGGAAATATATAACAAAATCTAGCCCAAAGGGGCTTCGCGCGAAGACCCCCTTCGCATGAAGTACCCTACGTAGGGTACTTCGCACGAGGGGGGGTCTTCGCGTAAAGCCCCTTGTCTAGGCTACTTCACGCGAAGTGGGTCCACCACTTCGCCCAAAGTAACAACTTCACACGAAGACTCTAAAATTTTATTTTTCCCCATGACACCGATTTTGTTCATCCCTAAAAGTGGGACATAGCTTTGTGGGATCACCCATTCTTTGAGGAAAACTTTATGGATATTCATTTTTTCAAGATGTCATCTTCTTTTCTTGGCCTCTCCAAGTAGGTATCATTGTTATATACATTGATATCAGGTTCATCCTCATAGAATTTATTTGTACTCTATTTAGAGCTTACCATATTCATCATAATGTGTGATCTTAAAAACCTTATCAATATTGTCTTGCCTAATATTCATGATAATGTTTCCCAATATACCAAAAACTCTTCTCTCTTATAACATGAAATTTTATGCACTAGCCATGATCGAGTCAGTTGATTCTACAGATACAAGATAAGATGTCAAATGCACTAGCTTTGAGTTAACCAAGGATGTGAGATTTTGCGTTCTCCAATTTGGTTTGTTCATCCACTTCAACAACTCCTTAAGTCCTTGTGACTTGTATCTATATCTATGATTTCTACGTGGTTCTTCCCTAGCCTAGAAGGTCCATGATTGTTGGATACAATTGTCTGAAGGACATTGTTGGATTAGCTATGTGTTGTCTTTGATGTCACACAAATGTCATATCAATTATCATTCTCAGTGTCTACCGAATTCAGTCGGTCAGCTAAGTAGTTATCAGTATCTACCGAGCTCAGTCAGTCAGCTAGGCAGTTTTTAGTGTCTACCGAGATCTCTCAGGTGTCAAAAGGAAACGTGATAGGGAAATAGTGTTAATCGAGCCTCCTTAGTTATCAAAGGAAAATTAGTGGTTACCGAGCTCTCTCAATCTCCGAAGGATGTTGCAAAATTTTCTATGGTCACTGAGTTCACTCGGTCACCGAAGGAAATCTTTTCAAGATTAATGTTTACCAAGCAAGGTCGGCCCTTCAAAGGATTTTGTTATTACAGTTTGTTTATCCAAGCTGACTGTTATAATAATTATTAGTGCCAACTTGAAAATCTAAATGTTAATTAGAATGGCATATATATATATAGAAGGTCAAGTGGTGAATAGGATATATACAGCATGCAGAAATCATTTTTGAAGAAAGGCATGTGTGAATTTTGAAGGATGGTTAGATATCCTTGAGGAGCAGCAAAGATTTATTTTGATCAGTAAGGATCTAGTGAAGCAGAACAGAGATCTATATTCAGCAATTCAGTTGCAGGTCATTTCATTGTTACTCTCTTACAATTGTAGCAGTGATATCAAAATCTCTTAACTAAGTTGGTTTAACAACCATTTTGTAAATCCTCTAACAAGGTGACAGTTCTATTGAATTGTTTCAAGACCTCTTACAAGGCCACTCCTAGCAGGGTGATTAAATCCTCTAACAAGGTCACACCTAACAGTGTGTTTTGTAACCTTTTACCAGGTTGGCTTCTAACTAGGCATCACTTCAAAAGAGTGAAAAATAGTAACTAGTTACTTTGGTGGTTTTTCCCATATTGGGTTTCCATGGTAAATCTGGTGTCTCTTGTGTTCATGTTATTTTCTTTATTCATGTAAGTTAATCAGTAATGAATGCTTAAGAACAGTTTAATTATTACACACTTTAAGGATCAAGTTTCAGCATTTCTCTATATGTTTACCATGTGGCAATAGTAAATAATTTATTAAGATATCTAAGGGATCAGTGGTAATATTTTTGTGGTTAACTAATTCACCCCCCCTCTCATTTACTGCATCTATATTTCCAGCAGTTGGTATCATAGCTTTTGTTGCTTGCAGGAAGGGTTTCAAGGACCTAAGCTAAAGATCAGGATGTCTTACAAAAGAGAAATTCCAAGGCTTAATAGAAATAACTTTTCAGCATGGCAAGGTCTCATGAGACTTCATCTGGCTTCCATTGGTGATTTAGGATGTAAATATATTGATCAAGAATATACAATTCCTACTGGCACATTAACTGTTGAAGACATTGCAAAGAAGAAGAACCATAACACTATGATGATAGACATTGCATCAGCTCTTAGCTATGAAGAATTTGATGAAATCAAAGACTGCACAACTACTCATGAAATGTGGAACAAGCTGAAGAAAATCTATGGCGGTGATGACAATGTGAAGAGAGCCAAAGCAGAAAGCCTAAGAGGACAGTTTGATCAGATGAAAATGAGAGAAGAAGAAAACATTGAAAAATATGTTGAAAGGATCAAGACAAGTGTTAGTGCAATCAGAGCTTCTGGAGGAAAAATTGATGATGAAATTGTTATAAGTAAGGTTCTTAGAACATTACTTCCTATTTATGCAATAAGAGTTTATGCTTTTCAAGAAAGAAGATGTGAAGAAAATCATAATATAACTTTGGATACCTTAGTTGGAAGATTCACAGCCTTTGAACTGAATAACTATGACAACTATGTTCCAACTTCTAAAAATATTGAATCAGCTTTTGAGGCCAAACTTTCACTCAAGAAAGGGAAGAAAATCCAATCAGAAAGTGAAGAAGAATTAGAGGAAAGTTCTGATAGCGATCTTGAAGTTATTGAAGCATTACTTGCAAAGAAGTATTCAAGAGGTAGAGGAAAACACAAAGGTAAAACTCCCTTAATCTATTTTTCATGTGAAGAAATTGGTCATATTGCAGCTAGGTGCCAAACAAGAAAAGCAAAGATGAGAAGAAAAGTTACAAGTATAATGGCAAGAAGAATTTCAAATCATTCAAGGATAAAGGTAAGAAAACATGTTTTTTAGCTAAAGATTCGGATGATAGTGAAGAAGAAATTGTTTTCATTGCTATAAAAGATGAATCTGATAATGATGAAGATGAGATGGCACTTATCTCTCATATAAGTAAGAATGATACATGGATTATAGACAATGGATGTTCACATCATATGACTGGTGACAGGACTAAGTTTGAACACTTTGAAAACTTTGATGGTGGTAATGTAAGGTTTGGAAACAATGAACCTTGTTGTATAAAAGGAAAGAGACGAATTTCATTAACCAAAGAACTTATATGTGATAATGCATATTGGGTTGAAGGACTAAAGCATAATCTTCTAAGTGTAGCATAGCTAATTAACATTGGATTCAAAGTTGAATTCATGAATGGCAAAGCAAGACTGTTGGATGACAAAGGAAAACTGATAGGATCAGGCAAACAAACCAAAGGTAACCTGTTTTATCTTGATCTTGGTGATTACTCATGTTTTATTGCTCAAATTGAAGAAAGTTGGTTATGGCACAAAAGGTTATGTCATGTAAATTTTGACAACATGATGAAAATAAGCAAATTCAAGAAAGTAAAAGGTATTCCTACTTTGAAGAAATCTGATGTTGGTCTATGCAAGAATTGTCAAATTGGTAAAATGGGAAAGTCTAGTTTTAAAAGTAAAAACTATCAGTCTGAAGATATTTTGGAAATTGTGCATACTGATTTATGTGGACCTATTGGAATTGAAAGCTATACCGGAGAAAAATTCTTTATTCTCTTTGTTGATGATTACTCTAGAATGATGACTGTTATGTATTTAAGAGAAAAGATAGAAGCATTTGAGAAGTTCAAATGGTATTTAGCAAGAGTAGAAAAGGAAATAGGAAAAAGAATAAAATGCTTGAGATCAGATAGAGGTGGTGAATTCATCTCCCATGAATTCAATAATTTCTGCATTGAAAGAGGAATCAAAAGATAGGTATCAGCCCTGAGAACTCTTGAGTAGAATGGAATAGCTGAAAGAAGGAACAAATCTATCATGGACTGTGCAAGGACTCTAATGATTGAAAAGAACATTGCTATGAAATACTAGAAGGAAGCTATCAGCATTGTAGTTCATACCTTGAACCGAGTACAGTTGAGAAAAGACACATTCAAGACTCTATATGAGCTATGGTATGGCTACAAACCAAATGTAAGTTACCTAAAAGTATTTGGTAGTAAATGTTATATCTTAAAAGAATCTAGAAAAGGAAAATTTGATGTAAAAAGTGATGAAGGAATATTTTTGGGATATTCTTGCAAAAGTAAGGCATATAGATGTCTAAATTTGTCTACTCACAAAATCATAGAAAGTGCACATGTGAGAATTGATGAGTTTGTAGAAAAGACTAAAGAAGAAAGCAAAAAGGAACCAGAGGATTATAGAAAAATTGTTTACATCGAACCTGATACATTGCTAGATACATCTGTTAATAAGGAAACTACATCTACCGAGCCTAGTATAGTAACCGAGTCACAAGAAGAAGTTCAGACCGATTCAAAAAGTACCGAGTCTCAGTCTGAAGCTATCGAGCAAGTATCTACCAAGCCCGAGCAACCTGAACCTAAAGATGAAGAAGATGATAATGTAACTCATTCAAGAAGCAATGAACCTGTATTGGCCAAGTACGTTAGAAAGCATCATAAACCAGATCAAATTATTGGAAACAAATTAGATGGTACTATGACAAGAAGTAAACTAAAAGGTACATGTTTATTTGCTGATTTTGAACCTAAAAATGTCAAAGATGCATTGGAAAATGAGAGTTGGATTGAGGCTATGAATGAAGAAATAGAGTAAATAGAGAAAAATAAGACATGGACTCTTGTACCTAGGCCTAAAGATAAAAATGTAATTGGGACAAAATGGGTATTCAGAAATAAGTTGAATGAAGATGGTCAAGTATCAAGAAACAAAGCAAGATTGGTATGTAAAGGATATTCTCAAGAAGAAGGAATAGATTATGGAGAGACTTTTGATCCTATTGCAAGATTAGAAGGTGTGAGGACTTTACTTGCATATGCAGCACATAAAGTATTTAAGGTATATCAGATGGATATAAAATCTGCATTTCTCAATGGTATTCTTGAGGAAGAAGTCTACATTGAGCAACCTGAAGGTTTTATTGATCTAGACAAAAGGGATATGGTCTACAAATTACACAAAGCATTGTATGGTCTGAAACAAGCTCCTAGAGCATGGTATGAAAGATTACATAACTATCTTACTTAGATTGATTTCAAAAGAGCTAATGACAACAGTAATTTATACATCATAGAAGGATCAGATAACAAAATTATTTTGGCAGAAATATTTGTGGATGATACTGTGTTTACAGGAAATGATGATCAGTGCAAAGAATTTTCAAAGCATATGAACAAAGAATTTGAAATGTCTATGTTTGGTCAGATAAAAAATTTTGTTGGACTTCAGATTCAACAGAACAAAAATGGTATCTACATTACTCAGTCTAAATATATCAGGGAAATACTTAAGAAATTTGGTCTGGAAGATTCAAAACTAGTTGGTACACCCATGTGTATTGGACTGAAGCTTACCAAAGATGATGATTCAAAAGAGGTAGATCAAACCTTATATAGATCAATGATTGGAAAATTACAGTATATAGTACACACAAGGCCTGATATTGCCTTAGCAGTTGGTATAGTGGCAAGATTCTCGGCTAAACCTAGAGAAAATCACATGATGGCAATCAAAAGAATCTTGAGGTATTTAAGGGGAACTGAAGATTATGGCTTGTGGTATAAATTTGGAGGCAATCTAGATTTAAAAGTGTTTACTGATGTTGATTGGGCAAGAAACATTGATGACAGAAAGAGTACAAGTGGTGGAGCATTCTTTCTTGGTAAGAGGTTAGTATCTTAGACTAGTAAAAAGCAAAACTGCACATCCCAATCCACAGCAGAAGTAGAATATGTTGTTGCAGTAGTAAACTACTCTAATATTGTATGGTTTAAACAACTTTTGGAAGGCATGAAGGTTGAGATCAAAGAACCAGTTGTTATGTTTTGTGATAATACAAGTGCAATAACTATTTCAAAGAATCCAGTAATGCATTCCAAAACCAATCACATTGCAATAAAATATCACTTTGTCAGAGAATTGGTGCAGGACAAGGAAATCAGATTGGAATATATTCATACAAAAGAACAAATTATAGATATCTTCACCAAGCCACTACCTAAGGATGCATTCTTGTATCCAAGAGGCAAGTTAGGGGTCACTCCCCTATCCGAGGTTCACTAGATAAAGTTTTAGTGATGCATCAACCAGAACATGTTGAAGATCAATCAATTGATGCAGCATAGTCAGTGAATCATTGCATATGAATCAGTACATAAGGTACATTGATATTTACCAAAACTGTGTAAGTTGTCTTTGGCATGTGTTGTCAAAGAGGGAGAGTTTGCTGTCATTTCAAGAAATTTCTAAGAAGAATAATTTGAGAAGTTGAGGGAGAGTTCTCAGTCAGAAAGAAGTTTGAAGATGATGGGAATCAGAATGAAGCTAAGGATATGTTTCTTACTCTAGGTTTCTCTGTGAAATTTCATTGTGCTATGACATGTTGTGTTGCCATCAATGCCAAAGATGGAGATTGTTGGATACAATTGTATCAAGGACATTGTTAGATTAGCTATGTGTTGTCTTTGATGTCACACAAATGTCATATCAATTATCATTCTCAGTGTCTACCAAGTTCAGTCGGTTAGCTAAGCGGTTCTCAGTATCTATCGAGCTCAGTCGGTTAGCTAGGTGTGTGTGTGAATTTTGTACCTGATCTATAGACACAACACTTCAGTAAAATATTAGAGGTTAGCTATAATCAAAATCATGCAAAATTGAAATTTAATCTAACCAAGTGATTTATTGCCTTCTAATAGGTGCGAGATTGATGTTCTCAGATTGTAATCGAGATCAGTGACCTAGACGACACCTAAACGAAGGATTTGAATGCAATTGATCTAGATATGAAATATGAATGCAATTAAGCTATTTTTTTTGGATTTTCTATGCAATAAGAATGAAAACTTGATATGAATCTATGCTAGATGAAATTGATATACTATGAATGCTATTGAAAATTGATATGCAATGCTAATCTAACAATGATATGCAATATGAATGCAAAAATAAGATTGATCTCACAAAGATGTCGATTCGCAAGAGCTTTGATTCTTCAATTCCAATTCTCCAGCGTGATTGTGCAAAAATATGAGATGACTTTGGCAAAGTAAGCTTGCAAAATTATGAGATGCTTGGATGCAAATTTGAGAGATGATTGAGAGATGATTGAGAGATGCTAAGCCTTGATTTTATAGAAATCCAGGGCCTTGGAGGTGCATGAGAAAAAGCCATAAATCACTCAAATAACTCAGGTTGATTTTTGAGTTATCTGATAATAAAGATAATTAACTCACAAAAACATGCAAAAGCTAAGTTTTAACTCAAAATAGAGTTTAGCTTTAATTGATAATTGATAATTCTTTGCTTTTATGATTGTGCATGTTTTATTTATGAATTAATTTAATAATAAAGTGATTTATTTCCAACTTAACTTCTTTTAAAAATAAAACAATTGATTTATGGGTTAATCAATTATTTAATCAAACTTTTATTAAAAACTATATTATTAAATAATTACAACTTGCTTTAATTAATTAAATAAGAATTTAATCAATTATTCATAGGAATTTTGATTTATTGTCAAAATTAAATAATATAATTAATAATAGATAGAATTAAATTTAATTACACAATTAAGTGGCAAATATTAAATCTAATTAATTAAATATGAAAATATTCAATTAATCAAACTTTAGGATAAATGTGATTTATTGCCAAATAATTATAAAATTAAAGATAATTATGATGATTAGGAATATTGCTAGAAATATTCCCTGATGCAGAATTTAAGATAATCAATTAGATTTGATGATGTTCAGATGTACCTTAGGTTAGGACTTTGATGTCGATTTTGTTCGAATTGAAGATGTAGGAGATTAATGAACTTATAGCCCATTTTTGGGGTATTACATTTTTTCCCTCTTTGAATTACTGTGCGAAGCGTGGTGGTTCAAAGATAATCTATGTTTGATAAAGATATGAAACTAATTCAAAAGATAAACTGATCTCAAGATAGAAACCGATTGAAAGATATTGAGATAGGAGTTGATTGATATTGAATTTGATACGAAGATAATAGGTCCTGAATGACCAAAGATAATGTTCACTATAACAGAAAATGAACCTATGATTGCGGAAAAATGTCCAAAATGCCTGATTCCAAACCTTAGGATTGCAAAGAAGTGAGTGACCCATTCTAGACTCGATTGTCTTAGCAGAACTAGCAGGTATCACATCCAAACCCTTCAGTTGCCAAAGAACCAAGGAAAGAACACTACGATTTGATGGTTGCAAAAACTGATATGGATTACAAGATTAAGAGAATACCAGATTGATATGGATCGATGAATCTGATATGCCCCAAGTGATGATAGATTTTCCCCAAGCGATGACATCTTTTTTTTTTATGAATCAGTAACTAGACATGATTGTTTGTCTTGATTACTGAGGAAGATATGATTTCTATAAATATATGATTTCAAATTTGATTACAGACTTTGAATGATATGCCATACCATGCCCCCTTTGGGATTAAAATTGAAATTTGACAAGAAAAGTCAGCGTTGAGAATTTAGAAGCATGTTAATTGATTTGAGAAGTGGTTAAACACGGCTAGTGAATGCATTCTGCATCGTTTAGAGGTCCTGGAGACCAAGTTTGACTAGGTTTGACCATGAGTTGACCATAGTTGACCAAGTTGAAATTTTAATAGTTTGATGTAAGATAATAAATTAAGTTGAATACTAGATTTCTGTGATGATTGAAGGTTGATTATGCAAGCAATTAATAATATGAATGATCTCAGATTTGAATTTTGATCCCGAAAAAGGATTCTACTTGTTATTTCATTGGAGGAACCTTCGTGTGAGATTCAATTCCTGTTAGATTGGAAGAGGTGATTGAAGAATTATTTAAGCATTGAAGTTCATTTAGTCATTGTGAGATCATGCAAAGATGAAAATGCAATGAGACATGCAAAATGAAATAAGACATGCAAAATGAAATGCAACCTAAGACCTAGGACCTAGTCACTGATCATATGTCAATTTGTTATCATCATTAAACTTTTAGCTAACCGGATAAATCAATACAATGCCCACTAGCCATGAAACCATAGAGATATGAATATCGATTTGTATGCGCAAGAATCAATACAACACCCACTGGTTATACAACCATGGACATATGAATATTGATTTGTTTTCAGAATGTTGGATCAGATATAAGCACCAAGGCACAAACGCTAGGATGACCTGAATATCATGTCCATTTTGATATAGCAATTTGTACAAGCATCAAAACATAAATGTCATGATGACCTAAGTATGTCTTGCATTGCAAACACATCAAATAGTCAAGAGATCATTCTAAATCCAATGTGAATTACCCGTAGTGACCCTTTATCGTTCACATCCTTAGGCAAGATTGCATTCCACAGTAGGAGAAAGAACTTACTCAAAAAGACAATAGTTAGATCAAACTTCCTTGAATTGTCTGGGTATCAATGGTCGAGGAACGCATGACCATCCAATTTGAGATAGAGGCTCTTATAGTCGGACACCATTTCAATCCGGAATTTCCAAAGTTGTTAGATTTTCACATACAAGCAGAAGACAAAGAAAAGATTATGCCCCCAGTCATCACTCTCTAAATCCTGTAAAGGACATCATCGAAGAGCTCGAAGGGACACAATATGCAAATATCTCAATGCGGATCAATAAGCATACAAGGAGATAAAAGCATGTAAAAAAGCATAGATTGTTTTCAGTTGAGTTTTGATGTTTGATTGCGTTGTTGTAGATGCAAACTCCTTTCTGGAGACAAGACTGACTGACTGACTCACATGAAGCTTCAAAGGACTCTAACTAGATATGATCCATCTAAGATACATGGGAGACCATAGGATATGACATTGATTGCCCCCAAGTGTTAAATATTGATAGGATACAGACGCTTGAGCTAGTTGGTGTACAGACCGACTTATTGAAAACTAGAAATGCAAAAACAAACTGAGAGATATGTACAAACTAAAGCAAGACTGAAAGCTGGGAAAGACCAAGATTGTGCTGATAGATGGAGCATTTTGAACAAGTGGCACCCGTTTGCCAGGTTTTCACCATCTTGGTAGAGATTCTATTTTTGCTACTAAGGTGCATGTTTCTAGGTTTTCACCAAGGCACTTTTTTTTTTCTTTTTTTTTTGTATTTTTCATTTTTTTAATTTTTTTGTATTTTTGATATTTTTTTATTTTTTTGAATTTTTGATATTTTTTTATTTTTTTTGTGAATCATCAAGGCACCTATTGCTAGGTTTTCACCAAGATGTTCATTTTTTTAGGACTTTTTCTAATTTTTAAGATTTTTTCAAGACATTTACCAAGCACTAAATGCCTTAGGCGTAGAATTTCTTCAGATGGAGAACGTTGATTGGTTCTCAGAGCTATTCTCCTTCAGTCATTGAGAGTTGATAGGCACCAGAGCCAAAAGTAGCAGTGATTACAAAGGGACCTAGCCAGTTAGGTTTGAACTTCCCCTTGCGTTCTCGATGGGATTGATTTTTAGGATTTTCTCTCAAGACTAGATCACCAACTTGAAATTCTCTATGTCTAACTTTCTTGTTGTAGCCTCTAAACATTCTTTTCTGATACACTCTGAGATGATCATACGCTGCTTGCCTGCGCTCATCTAGTAATTTAAGTTCTTGTAACCTAGACACTCTGTAGTCTTCATCAATGACAAGTCCATGCATTCTGATTCTGAGTGATGGGATTTCAACCTCAATAGGCAGTACCGCTTCAGAACCATAAACTAAAGTGAAAGGTGTAGCCCCTGTAGGTGTTCTGATACTAGTCCTGTAGGCCCATTCTGATACTAGTTCTGATACTGATTCTGATAATTGTTCTGATACTAGTTCTAATACTAGGTATACTTGATAGCATCTTTTTCCATTTGCAAACTCTCAAGCAAGATCATATCATGTAGTCCCAATGTCTAGCAAGGTGGAGAACAAGAGGGATTAGCAAGCTGGTGGAAGAGATGGAAGACAAGAGAATGAAGGAGAATGAAGGGAAGAAATCCTCAAGGGAAAACTCCTCAAGAATACTCAAGCTAGGGAAAAATTGTCATGTAAAGCATATTTGGATAAGTAGGGAAAGGTTAGTATAGGATAAGTCACAAAAGCGTAGTGCAAGAGCAAGAAAGAATGCAATCCAAATGAGTAGACATGTCAAGTGGCTTCATAGCACTGTGTTTTACTCTTTCTTTCTTTTTTTATTAGATCAAGACCAAAGGGGAAAATGATAGCGATAGGCGAAAATGAATGGAGGAAGATGGATATGAAGGCTAAACATGGAAGGAATGAAAGAAAGATCACTGTAAGATAGCTCACAAAATAGCCAAATATTCATGTATAGATCAACATTGTCAAGATCAAAGAGAGAAGATGGAATGGATGAAATATGTAGAAGAACTACGCATGATGCCTGATTGCCAAGTTTTCATCATGGTACTTATCCAAGGTGCCACAAGGAAGTGGTTTTCACCATAGGATGAATTTATTTCTCTTTACTTTTGCTACCAAGGTGCCTGTTTCCAAGTTTTCACCAAGGCACATTTTCAATTTATTTTTATTTTTCATTTCTTTTTGAATTTAGAAGAAGGCAAGCTTTTAGATAGTGCTCCTTGAAAGGATAAACCATGATATACCAACGATTCAAAATGATATGCTCAAAGATGCTGATAGGGAAAGGGAGATGGAAGAGAAAAATGGAGGATAAGGTTTTACGTAAAGCGAGTGAGGTTGGAAGATAGGAGGAATAGGCAAATGAGGAAAAATGATAAAAGGTAGAAGGATAATGCATGGAAGGATTGTGAAAGGGTAGATGGAAAGGAAGGCAAGCTCAACATCAACACATACCTTGAAGGGTGGTGAGAGGATGGAGGAATTGTGAATGAAGGGATACGTGAAGGAATATGGCGAATGGATAACAGAGGTTGTGGTTTAGGCACATGAAATGGAAGAATATTTTTGGAGGGAGATGAAGTGGAAGCCTTTGGAAGCTTGAATGTCAATTTCACTTTTTTCTCAACACCAGACTCTTTCAAGAGAGACTTTGGAATCCATATAGCCGTAGGCTTTTTATTTCCTTTTGATGATCTAGAGAGAATATCTTCAATGATGGATTTTGGAACCCATACTTGTCTTGTAGTTTTTTTCTTAGATATCTCTTTTGACTTTATGTTTCCATGTCTATTAGAGGAGACATGGTGATCTTTTTTTGATGGATTCTTGCATTGCTTCTTTTTCTTGTATTGAACATTCAAGGTACTTCCAAAAGACTTGGGATTTGTGGAAGAGGGAGGATATGACTGGTTTAGATGGGTGGGTGGATGAAAAGGATTCAAGGGTATGCATCTATGTTGATCTTGAGGAAAGATGGGAGATGGAGGTATGTAAGGACCCAAGATGGATGGCAAATCAGGAGAGTTAGGAGGGGAAAGTGAAGGGACATAAGGACCCAAAATGGAAGAAAGGCATGAAGCCCTTAGTAGTGGTGGAAGAGGTCCAAGGATGGAAGTGGAAGATGCAAAAGGATAATCAATAAGTTCATCAGCATCTATATGACAACCAAGGATATCAACATCTTTAGAGTGAGAATTAGAATTTTCAATAGAATCATGGACATCTTGAATATGAGCACCTTCTTTGATAGGATTGTTCAAAGCTTGCAAAGACTTAGGAAGAGTAGAAAGTGGAAGTGAACATGGAGTGGTAGAACAAGAAGATGAAAGACTTTGATCTTGACAAGGATCTTCGGATAGCATAAGCGCATAATTTTTCTCTTGTTTTTCAATAGCCTTAACATTGGAAGGAACACCATTTTTACCAACCTTAATGGAAGTATCATCTTTGGAAAGCGCAAGCGTAGTAAGGTTATTTTGATTGTCAATAAGCTCAATAGTGTAAGTAGTAGCTTGATCTTGCTTAGGCGAAGACTTAAGACATGGTGGAATGCATGAAAAAGGGGGTACAGGATCAAAAGAACTCTGAGGTGGATAAGAGACATCATGAAAAGGAGTGGATGACATGGAGGGTTCTTGATCTTGATCTTTCTTTATGGTCTTTTCTTCATCATTTTTAGAGTCCTCTTGACATGGAGCCACTTCTAAGGACAAGGAAGCATGTTGGGATTGTATGGATGACTTTGGAAGAGATGGTGGAGGACTAGATGAAGTAGGGATTATAGCATATGAAGGCTTAGGCTCTTTAGGTTTATCATTATTGAAAGTTTTTGCAGCCAAGTGAAGGTTAGCTTGAGTTTCTTTAAGAGGTAGCCCTGGAGGATAACTATAGGGAACCGCATGAAAAGTATCAAGGCTTGTGTTGGATGAAGGTTCTTTGAAAGATTTGAAAGACTCAGAAGCTTTAAGAAATGTACGGGTATTGGAGGAAGTAGGGGATGGAAGGGAACTATCACCAGAAAAAGGTTCAGCATTAACATGATCTTGCTTGAGAGTGTAATCTTTATTTTCAGCTAGAGAGTTCTTAGAGGAGAGATCCTTATAGTATTGACGTTTCAAGCTAGCACGATGTATTTTATAGTCCTCAGCAGTAGTAGATGGATTATAATCAAGGTATTGTCCACAAAAGCCATCAAAGTCTCTTTCAAAATTAGAATCATATGGATCACCATCACAATCTATCCAATGTGACGGCCCATTTGTAGTAAGCAGGAATGAACGATGAGGACTCTTAGGAACAGAGGTGTCATAGGTATCATTACATTGTCTGTCATCATAGTCATCATAGTCTCCAAAGCTAGATGTGTCACTCTCTGTGGAAGAGGTATCATATTGCTCAATTTTTTTCTGGGGGCATGGTGACATGTACAAGTCTTTATCAAATGGAAAAGAGTATAGAGGTTCCTTTTCTTTCTCAAGTTTCTCAAGCTGGACTTGCATAGCTTGCAGCTGCTTCATCATAGCGGCAATCAGAATTTCTTCCTCATGTGTACTGATTCTTTGAGACATGTGTACTGATTTTCAATAGCTACTGATTTGTTCTTGACACAATGATATTTTTGACAGATTCTGGAACTAGGCTAGGAAACATTGGATATCTTGCAATTTGACAATTTCTGACAACTCTCTCAAATTTTTCCAAATGACATTCTATAGACTCGTACGACACTGGGTAGTCTATGAAATGATAATTGCTAAACTCATACGACAGTTGGGTAGCAATGAAACGACAGTTGACAAAACTCGTACGACAGTTGCTAACAGGGTTTTGACTTTCTTGAATTTGCTGGTTTGAAAACTCATACGACACTGGGTTCTCAATCGTACGACAGATGGGCAATACTGAAATGACACTTGAAAAAAATCGTACAACTTTTGACTTCTTGAAATGACTTTTGACTCCAGAAAGATTTTACGTCAATTTTTGCAAAATATAAGGTCTTCAGTTTTGGATTGTTTGCAAATTGTACTATCTAGATTTTGAAGGTTATACCAGATTTGATCATTTTTAATAGCCAAGTAGATAAACAAGCACGCAGAATAGAAAGCAAGTAATTCCAAGCATGTCTGAAAACAATGAACAAGGGCAAAAGCAACCTTGCGCATAAACAATCAAGTGACCAAATTGTGCTAATCTCTGAGAGTACTAATTGTGTATGTTCTAAAAATTTTTGCAATAACACACATATACCTGAGAATGAAAAATTGGCCTCTCTAGAGTTTTTAGTAATGGTTTGACTCTACAATTTTTATGATTCAAAGGGGTGGACTCCAATCCCGATGCACCAGGGTTTTGACACAGTCTGAGAGCTTAATCTTCAAGAGCTGCTAGGGAGATCTGACAACCCAACAATGAACCATACCCATGGAGATTTCTTCCACAAGGACATTTATATAGCGACTGTCACTACCATGGTGAAAATGGCTATTACCGCTTGAGGTTCCGTCAATGCAATTTTCCCTGTGAAGGGATTGTCCGTTACGGTTAACCCTCTCTAAAGGTGACTCACAGATTTATACCACAAGGGGACTTGGCTCCAGATCCAAGGTTTTTGACACCTTTTCACTTTTAACCCAAACAAAGCAAGCAGATTAATCTGACACGCTAAGACAAAGTTTTATTCCACCAAGGTCTACGATATCAACTCCACATGATCTATCAACCTCTCCGAGGAGAGAATGTATCAATCAATAAGAGAAGATGCACTAACCAATTTTGATTCACCAAAGCTCGTGATATCAACCCCACGTGATCTATCAACCTCTCTGGAGAGAGAATGTGTCGATCAATAAGAGAAGATGCACTAACCAAGCTGAATGTGAAACGCACTAAGTATCCTCCCTACCTACAAGGATTCTGTTGTCAAGAAAGATTTCTCTAGGAATCCAATCTCTCAAGAATCATGAATAGTGTTCATAGGGCCTAATTACTAAGTGAGCATAGATATATTTTTTAAAGCAAATCTACTAAAAGTACCCAAAAAGCAAAAAGAGGAACACTTAACACTTAAAGAAAATATGAGATGAGTCCACAAGGTGGAACACTTAACACCTCACACAAGCTGAAAATGAGTCCCCAACTTAGAAAACAAGTGAGTTCCTAAAAGCACAAAAGGGTTGCCAAGTGGAACACTTAACACTTCTATCATGTTGACCCCTCCCCTTTATGGCGCTGAGATTGCAACCACGGAGTGGAAATGAGGGGCCAGAAGATTAGCGAGTCCAATAACCCAAGATAGAAATCAAGATCAATCACAAGTATCTAAGACTACTTAATGAATCCTTAAGAAGTCGCAACCTAGTATCAATTATGCAAGTGTGTAGAACAAAAGCATGAAAAGAATCACCCAAGCTAGACACATAAGAGATTTATTTTAAGTCCAAATAAAAATTTTATTAGATGAAGGAGAATACCTAGGATCTTCACAATGTGCTTAGTAGATTTTCCTGATTTTTAGCAATTCTTGTTGAGCTTTTCCATGCAAGCAAGTGACGAACTCTCCAACAAGCAAACAAGCAAACAAGATATGCAAAATATATTCAACTTATGAAAATCATAGGGTTAGCTCTAAAAATCAATTATTATCAGCAATAATAATCAGAAATTAACCCAAATGACAACTCATATCATTCATTGAACCATGTAAAAAAAATAAGTGCATACCCATCACAAAACTTTATTTTTTTTGCTGTATTTGACCTAGTCAACAAGATCTGATTTTGTTGATATGATTTTGGCCACAAAAATAGAAATTCAGAATAGAAACCCTTGCTAAAAAATAAAGAGCTTTCCAAAAATGCAAAAATTTTAGAAAAATCTCTTCATTTGTGCCCTAGAGACCCGTTTTATCAAAACAGACCAATTTTTGCAAATTGACTATTTGAGCTATTAAATTGCATCCAAATTTAAAACATAAATAATAGACCCCCTATAAAATTTGAAGAGATTTCCGAAAATGTAAAAATTTCCAAAAACTATTCTGATTTGCGTCAAAAATTAATTTTTTATGAAAAATTGAAAAAAAATTATTAAAAATTCAAAAGATTTTAGAAAATTTTGAATTTTTTATCAAAGCTTTCCTGATATGTCTCCAACTTGAAAAAAAAATTTTAGACCAAAAATCCAAGCTGTTTCGGAGATAAAATTAAATCTTTGAAACTTTGGGGTTTTAGCTCCCAAAAAAAAATCAAAACCAGCATGCAAAGGTGGGTTGCCCCACAGTGGGCGCCAAAAATGTGTGTGTGAATTTTGTACCTGATCTATAGACACAACACTTTAGTAAAATATTAGAGGTTAGCTATAATCAAAATCGTGCAAGATTGAAATCTAATCTAACCAAGCGATTTACTGCCTTCTAATAGGTGCGAGATTGATGTTCTCATATTGTAATCGAGATCAGTGACCTAGACGACACCTAAATGAAGGATTTGAATGCAATTGATCTAGATATGAAATATGAATGCAGTTAAGATATTTTTTTTGGATTTTCTATGCAATAAGAATGAAAACTTGATATGAATCTATGCTAGATGAAATTGATATACTATGAATGCTATTGAAAATTGATATGCAATGCTAATCTAACAATGATATACAATATGAATGCAAAAATAAGATTGATCTCACAAAGATGTCGATTCGCAAGAGCTTTGATTCTTCAATTCTAATTCTCTAGCGTGATTGTGCAAAAATATGAGATGACTGGCAAAGTAAGCTTGCAAAATTATGAGATGCTTGGATGCAAATTTGAGAGATGATTGAGAGATGCTGAGCCTTGATTTTATAGAAATCCAGGGCTTTGGAGGTGCATGAGAAAAAGCTATAAATCACTCAAATAACTCAAGTTGATTTTTGAGTTATCTGATAATAAAGATAGTTAACTCACAAAAACATGCAAAAGCTAAGTTTTAACTCAAAATAGAGTTTAGCTTTAATTGATAATTGATAGTTGTTTGCTTTTATGATTGTGCATGTTTTATTTATGAATTAATTTAATAATAAAGTGATTTATTTCCAACTTAACTACTTTTAAAAATAAAACAATTAATTTATCGGTTAATCAATTATTTAATCAAACTTTTATTAAAAACTATATTAATAAATAATGACAACTTGCTTTAATTAATTAAATAAGAATTTAATCAATTATTCATAGGAATTTTGATTTATTGTCAAAATTAAATAATATAATTAATAATAGATAGAATTAAATTTAATTACACAATTAAATGGAAAATATTAAATCTAATTAATTAAATATGAAAATATTCAATTAATCAAACTTTAAGATAAATGTGATTTATTGCCAAATAATTATAAAATTAAAGATAATTATGATGATTAGAAATATTGCTAGGAATATTCCCTGATGTAGAATTTAAGATAATCAATTAGATTTGATGATGTTCAGATGTGCCTTATGTTAGGACTTTGATGTCGATTTTGTTCGAATTGAAGATGTAGGAGATTAATGAACTTATAGCCCATTTTTGGGGTATTACACTAGGTAGTTTTTAGTGTCTATCGAGATCTCTCAGGTGTCAATTGAAACATGACAAGGAAACAGTGTTAACCGAGCCTCCTCATTTATCGAAGGAAAATTAGTGGTTACCGAGCTCTCTCGGTCTCCGAAGGATGTTGCAGAATTCACTGTGGTTACCGAGTTCACTCGGTCACTGAAGGAAATCTTTTCAGGATTAATGTTTACCGAGCAAGGTCGACCCTTCAAAGGATTTTGTTATTACAGTTTGTTTATCCAAGCTGACTGTTGTAATAATTATTAGTGTCGACTTGACAATCTAAATGTTAATTAGAATGGCATATATATATAGAAGGTCAAGTGGTGAATAAGATATATACAGCATGCAGAAATCATTTTTGAAGAAAGGCATGTGCAAATTTTGAAGGATGGTTAGATATCCTTGAGGAGAAGAAAAGATTTATTTGACCACTAAAGATCTAGTGAAGTAGAATAGAGATCTATATTCAGCAATTCAGTTGCAGGTCATTTCATTGTTACTCTCTTACAATTGTAGCAGTGATATCAAAATCTCTTAACCGAGTTGGTTTAACAACCATTTTGTAAATCCTCTAACAAGGTGACAGTTCTATTGAATTGTTTCAAGACCTCTTACAAGGCCACTCCTAGCAGGGTGATTAAATCCTCTAACAAGGTCACACCTAACAATGTGTTTTGTAACCTTTTACCAGGTTGGCTTCTAACCAGGCATCACTTCAAAAGAGTGAAAAATAGTAACTAGTTACTTTGGTGGTTTTTCCCATATTGAGTTTCCACGGTAAATCTTGTGTCTCTTGTGTTCATGTTATTTTCTTTACTCATATAAGTTAATCAGTAATGAATGCTTAAGAATAGTTTAATTATTACACACTTCAAGGATCAAGTTTCAGCATTTCTCTGTATGTTTACCATGTGGCAATAGTAAATAATTTGTTAAGCTATCTAAGGGATCAATGGTAATATTTTTGTGGTTAACTGATTCACCCCCCCTCTTAGTTACTGCATCTATATTTCCAACACATGATAAGCTTGTAATTTGTACTTCATTAGTACAATAATAGTCATATCTTATTTTGTAAACAAAGGCACACTTTTTTGAACCATCATAGTCTTATTGGAAACAAAATTAATGTATGCTACAATCATAAAAGAAACTAACTATCATAGGAAAAAAACACTCACCTCCCCTAATTAACATTTAGGAATCTTTAAAAACACATTTAATCAATATGAATAGCCATAAAATAGAAAGAAAAGATGCAGTTTTGGTGTTTGGTGATCAGGGATCCCCAAAATGTTTTGGGGTTTTGGGGATCTATGTGTCAGCATTAAGTATGATTGTCATTAGTGACAACACTTATTCAGACTCTGCATGCTTACCGAGCAAAACAGTGCTTACCGAGCAGAATAGTGCTTACCGAGCAGAACAGTGCTTACCGAGTAGAACAGTGCTTACTGAGTAGAACAGTGTTTATCGAGTGATGCGATGAGTAGCATTTACCGAGTGCCAGCATGGTAAACAAGGAATTCAGTCTCTACTGAGTGACATTATATCTACCGAGTCTCCAGTATACACCGTGTTTGAAACTACAACTAATTGGTTAGTATGGACTGTGCCTCCACTTCTACCGAGTGCATGATGATGCCGAGTAACGCAGTGGATGCCGGGTATCAGAAAGTCACCGAGTTAGTTTGCAGTAACCGAGTCACTATATTTGGGCTGACTCAGTAATATTTGTGTTAGCTTGTTTAAGAGCTAACTTTGTAATTATTTTGTAATTTTTTGGATTGATATATAAACAATGTTTTATATCATATCCAAGGTGTGAAATAGCAAAGTATGAAAAGGAAAGAAAGGAAGAGATAAGTGAATTAAAAAAGGCTATAGCAGTATAAGAAGTAGCAAAGATCTATCCATCACAGAAGGTGATCAGTACATTAGAGAATCTCAATCAGCAAGTATAGTTGCAAGTAAGAGATCTACAATTTCATCCTAACAGGTGAATCAGCTTGAAATCCTTTAACCAAGTAGACTTAACAGTCTTTGTAAAATCTCTTAACCGAGTGCATACTTTATTGTATGTTTGTAAATCCTCTAACAAGGTGGACCTAGCAGTCCTTATTGCTCCTAACAGGGCAGATCATCAGAAGTGATCATTGTAAGCCTTAACTAGAAAACTTTATACTGCAGTATTGAAGTTTTGTGGGTATCATCCCCACCCCAGTTTTACTTTCTACTTTGAAGGTTTTTGGGTCACCAAATCTTTGTGTTCAAAGTGTTATGAATGTTTTATTCTTTCTGTTACTCATGCATGCAGTCAGATTATCAATCTAATGTTATTAAGATCTGAATTTGTTAAAAGTTTTGAAGTTACTGATTCACCCCTCCCCTCTTAGTAACCTAGATAGTCTTGAATATTTCTAACAATTGGTATCAGAGCTCCATGGTTCTCAGAATAAAGTTTGATAGCTTGAGAAAAGATTCAGGACAATGGAGATATTTAGACTTAACAAAGTAATTGAGAATGAAAAGCTAGATCTGGAAATGGCCATAACTCAACTCAAAGAAGCAAGAGAGCATCTTTCCCTTTCCCTAAAAAGAAGGAAGGAACTTGCAAATCAGATTAATGACCACCAGTATGTTGAAGAAAAGATTGAAGACTTTTTCCCTTCAAGCAGCTCAGATGAAGCAAACAATGCAATCAAAGAACTTCTAGAAAAGAGTGAATCTTTGCAAGAAGAAGTAAGAAAATTGAAAAGAGAACAGGAAATTCAGTCAAAAAGATTCTGTGCAATCTTGGAACAAAGATACAAGATGAAAGATGAAATAGATGGAAAGAACAATGAAATCCAGAATCAAACCTTTCAGCTAGAAAACCTTATTGATCAAATCTCCAATGCAAATGAAGAAATCTTGACTCTGAGATCAAAAATGAAAATATAAGAGAGGAGCTAAGATCTGAAAAGAAAATCAATTTAAGATTGATGAGTGACCTAGATGCTGAAAGACAAATCAATGAGAGAATGTTGAAATCTCAAGAAGATATGAATCAGGTGCATGAATGAAACCTTCATCAGCAAAAAGGAAAAGCAGGACTTGGATACAAAGAGGAAGGTGAATCCTCCAAACAAGGTACTCAAAAGAATCAGAAACCTACTTGTAATCACTATGGCAAAATTAGTCATACTTCAAACAAATGTTGGAGCAATGGAAAAGCAAAATTCAATGGAAAATGCTACAATTGCAATCAGCATGGTCATAAAGCAAATGAATGCAAGGAGAAACCAAGTTTAAAGGCAAATGTCACAAATGTAGCAAACAAGGTCATAAGGCATCAGAATGCAAAACTAAAACACCCAATCCAGCAGAACAAATTATTAAAGCAATGTTTGGTTGGGATTACAACACTTGGTGTAGATATCATTATTGTGGAGAATATGGACACATTGGCATGAATTGTGTAAGGCATCACTTGAGAAAAAGGGATTCTACCATAAGATGTTATAATTGCACTAAGCTTGGTCACATAGCTAAAAACTACATGAATTTAGGCAAAGTTGAAGATGAAAAGAAAGCAAAAGCAAATAGCATTAGGAAGCAGATGAGACAATAGTGGATTCCTAAACCTATCAAGAAAACCAGTCCAAGTAATGAAGTCACTCATGAAGGGAGTGGCTCTATGAACTCTAACTAAGTCTCCAAGAAAGCACTGAAACTGTATCTTCATAGACATATTCCAAAACAGTTCCTAAACTGAAAGAAAAAAAAAAAGGATCCAAATCAGTATGCAAGATATAGCAGGATCATAAGAAGGTCGGTATCAGTTACCACTGAGCAAGGTCAGGAGTAACCTAATTTCATTTGGTTACTGAGTAAGGTCAGAGAAGTATGAATTCATATGTTCTCCAAGTTGCGAAAACTTCACCGAGCATTTAATGCATAGTGGATGAAAGTCTATTGAATTCAATACCCTAATTCCTATGGAGCATTAATGACAAAGTTTTAACAAAAAGCATGAAATCAAGTTCATTCTTCACCATGAATATCAGCATATTGAGCAGAGAAATTTCTAGTGTGATCAAGCGATTCGAAGAAAAATTTTGAAGCAGAAATTTTTCTACCGAGCTACCATGGCTTCATCTAGCACCAAAGTAAAGAAAGGTTCAGAAATGTTAGTTCATGGAGAATGGAAAGCACCGGATTTCAAACTCATGCCTACGGTTGCAGAAACCCTAGATCCGAGTGGAGCTTAGTCTCAAATTCCTGCAAAGGTACTTCTTGTAAATGACATTCACAGTCATTATAAAGGTACAATTCAAGAACTTGGAACCCTAGAGATAGATGTTGTTCATGATGAACTGTGTGTTGATGGTGTTCTCAAACTGGGACATAAACATTTGGAAGATAAGGGTTTAACACATATCACCCACTTGCCTCAGGGTTTCCAGATAAAATGGATAAGATATATTCTAAGCTGAGTGCATGAAGGTAAAATTTGGCTTGAGAAACCAGTGGAAATAACAAAGAAGATGATTCACCAAATCACTGGTCTTCCCATGCTTGCCAAGGCTAAATCTACAAAAATCCTAGGTCGGGTAGAGCTGGAAAAGAAAACCCTAGCCGAATGGGATGGTAGAGGTATGAGAATTAACAGCATTACTGATGTAGAACTAAAATTTGGCACATATATAATAGCTCACAAGATATACAGTTCAAGTCAGTAGAATAGTGTTCCGTGTGAAGCAATTGACCTAGCCTATAAAATTGTGAAGAACAATCTATCATTTGACCTAGCAGATCTTTTGTTGAAATAGTTCAACAAGAATATGGAGAGCATCCAAACCTCAAAGAACAATCCATGTAAGTTTGTCTCACTGTTGGTTTGTTTATTTTTCTATGCTCAAAAGTTTTTCCCATCAAAAGGCAAGGTAAAATGGAGAAAGGATGTGCCTATTCTTTATCAGATAAATGAGTATATTGCAGAAATGGGTGAGAATTTTACAAGCATAATGGATAACTATTTCAAATCTTTTGAGGAGAAGATGAATAACAGATTCTGGATTCCACTAAAGTTGGTGGAAGATTATAAAGATGATGTTTGTTTCATGGTTGATTGTGATAGAGTATACATTCAGGCATTAAGGCCCAGGATTGTATGGGTGAAACCTCTTCCTTATGAGGTAAACATTGATGAAACAAAGGATATAATTGAAGCCCTAGTAAATCAACTTATTGATCTAAAGGCTCCATACTTTGGAACATATGATGAAGCTAAGATAAGAAACTTCCACAGGGGTTAACAAAGGTAGAAAGAGGATGGCCAAGATGCAATCTAACACACCTCTAATGTTAACCAAGGGCATAGGAGAAGATATTGTAGAAGAAGAAGAAAAGGATAAGAGTAAAGAAGAAAAGGATGAGAATAAAGAAGAACAAGTGCCTGTAAAGAAGAAAGGAAAGGTAACTATCACCGAGGAACCCGAGCAATCCACTGCAGTATTCACAAGAAAAAGATCAAGGGGCAAGGCAGGTAAAATCAATGATGATATAGTACTCAAAAGGCCTCCTCCCTCATTTGAACAAAAGATTAAGGATTTGAGAGAAGGATCTAGAATTGCAAATTTCAAATCTCTCAAATATGAAATTAAATCAAAGGCAGAGCAGCAGGAAATAGAAGATGATGTTATTGAGAAAATGGGAAAATGGAAGTACTCACCTGATGATATGGCTTCTCAAATTCTAGGTGTTCTATTAGATAAAGTCAAGTTGAGATGGTCCAATGCAAGACAAACTGTCAAGGACATATATGCTCAAACCTTAAGACAGTTGATGACAAGTTTCAAAGATGATGAAATAAATAAGGCATTGATAGAAAATGAGTGCAAGATTACACTAAAATTCAATAGTTGTTTAATTTTGATCAAAGATATAGAGTCGATTGTGAAGAGTGCAAATTCTACTTGGAAAAACATTTATCATCTTCACAAATCGAGTACTGAAACTGTGATAATTAAAGATATTGAAGATGATAGTGATGAAGAAGAAGAAGAAGAAGAAACAATTCAGATTGATAATGTTGTGATAGAGGAAGTAGGAAAAGAAGCTACCGAGGAAGCTGAGAAGAATGTTGAGGAAGAAGATCCAGTTCAGATAGCTACAGAGGTAATTGCCTCACTTCCCCACTCTCCAGTAAAAATTGCTACATCTAGCCTAGAGAAAACTTCAAGTGTGATTGTAACAACTCCCTCAGATACATCAAATGTTCAATCATCACTAGCACAGCTCAATTTATCAATGACAGAAGTGGCTACCACTTCATCTACTGAGCTTCAGCCTCCTTCTTCCACTGAGTTGCAGTCTTCTGTACCTTCTTCAAATTTGAGTTTTTCAAAAGTAAGTACTTCAAGTTCTACAGTTGTAAATACTTTAGTTTTTAATTTATCAAGTATTCCAGTTAGCATCCCATCAGTCGAAAGTTTATCAGTTTTCACTACAAGTCCTACTGTGTCTACAATAATTTCTACTACAAAGGCAATAAGTATAAAGACTCAACCGAGTACAAAATTTATGAGTAAGAGTGTAGTAGAAGGAATAGATCTAGATGAGGAGATACAAATTCCCTAGCTAGATTTTGCAAACCTCATTGCAGATCAAATTCAAATAGTTGGTGAACTCCTCCAGAAGAAAGCAAAGCAGAAGAAAATAAAAGAAGAAAGAGATAAGGAATATAAGATAATTGAGGATGCCAAGAACATTTTGACAGAAGCTATAGGTGTTGAAGTTGATTCCTCTCAACACATTTTGTTGCAGTTGGCAGAAGCAATTAACAAGTTTAATGATGATTCCTCTAGAACAGACAAGTTTCTTGAAAAGGCTGAGAAGAAGTTTGAAAATGAAGTGCTTGAGCACATTACTCAGCAAATAGCTATCAATCAGGCATGGTTATCTTCAGTTTTGACTAGCATTGAGTCCTCCTATTCCAAGGTAACATCTCTTTTTGTCAAAATCTATAATGTTGCCAAGTTCTCAAAGGAGATTAAAGACAAAATAAATAAGATTGATGAGGATCTGAAGATCAGTGCACAAAAGTTACAACTTGAACCTAGTTCAAGCTCTGCACATCAGATGACAGTCAGATTCCTATCTGATAAGCAGTCAGAGTTATTGAAATAAGATGCAAGGATCAGATTAACATTAATAGATATTCAGAACATGATCCTTCCCATCATGGATACAATGCAGAAGCATATTGCATACTCAAAAACATTGATCCATGACAATCAGTTTTCAATTGTAGATCACATGATTGAACTCTCTGCAGAAGTCCAAGTTGCACTCCATACATGCAAGATTCTGCAAGAGAATTGGGATAGAACTCTAGCACTAATTAGATAGGTGCATTCTAATTTTCTCTCACGTTTTGGTATCTTCATGTAAAATATTTGTATATACACCTTTGGCATTATTGTCAAAAAAGGGGAGAAAGTATATGAGATATGAAAGGAGGAGAAAGTATAAATAGGAAATATGAGTATGAGGTGAAATAAGATATTTGTATATATACTATATAAGGGAGACATGAAATGTATATATAGCAGTATGAAAAAAATAAATTTCTTTTTGAATAATCAAAACCAGTGTCAACATGATTGTGTATATAATTTTTGGGCAATAAGTGTTTTTGTCACTAATGCCAAAGGGGGAGATTGTTGGCATTAAGTATGATTGTCATTAGTGACAACACTTATTCAGACTTTGCGTGCTTACCATGTAGAACAATGCTTACCGAGCAGAACAGTGCTTACCGAGCAAAATAGTGCTTACCAAGCAGAACAGTGTTTACCGAGTGATGAGATGAGTAGCATTTACCGAGTGCCAGGATGGTAAACAGGGAATTCAGTCTCTACCAAGTGACATTATATCTACCGAGTCTCCAGTATATACCATGTTTGAAACTACAACTGAGTGGTTAGTATGGACCGTGCCTCCACTTCTACCAAGTGCATGACGATGTCGAGTAATGCAGTGGATGCCGAGTATCAAAAAGTCACTGAGTTAGTTTGTAGTAACCGAGTCACTATATTTGGGCCAACTCAGTAATATTTGTGTTAGCTTGTTTAAGAGCTGACTTTGTAATTATTTTATAATTATTTTGGATTGATATATAAACAATGTTTTATATCATATCTAAGGTGTGAAATAGTGAAGTATGAAAAGGAAAGAAAGGTAGAGATAAGCGAATTACAAAAGGCTATAGCAGTATAAGAAGGTGATTAGTACATCAGAGAATCTCAATTAGCAAGTATAGTTGCAAGTAAGAGATCTATGGTTTCATCCTAACAGGTGAATCAGCTTGAAATCCTTTAACCGGGCAGACTTAACAGTCTTTGTAAAATCTCTTAACCGAGTGCATACTTTATTGTATGTTTGTAAATCCTCTAACAAGGTGGACCTAGAAGTCCTTATTGCTCCTAACAAGGCAGATCATCAGAAGTGATCATTGTAAGCCTTAACCGGCAAACTTTATACTACAGTATTGAAGTTTTGTGGGCATCATCCCCACCCCAGTTTTACTTTCTGCTTGGAAGGTTTCTGGGTCACCAAATCTCTATGTTCAAAGTGTTATGAATGTTTTATTCTTTCTATTACTCATGCATGCAGTTAGATTATCAATCTAATGTTATTAAGATTTGAATTTGTTAAAAGTTTTGAAGTTACTGATTCACCCCTCCCCTCTCAGTAACCTAGATAGTCTTGAATATTTCTAACATTCTGGACCCCCAAATAATAAAATTTTCTAGTTTTAACATTTTAGCACTTTGTATCTATGAGATTATGGATTTAGGATAGCATGGTACCTAACCCCTTTTCAAGGATAGGGTGTCACATTACCCTAATTCCCTAAAGGCATTGGTTGAAGCATTGAGTTGGGGGTTTCAAGAATCAAGGATACTCCAACCATAAAATGGGCAAGGGGTGCCATATTCCCCAACCATAAAAAGGATTAAAGCCTTTCAAGTATCATGTGTCATGGATGTTCAAAAAGCCTATTTATGTTTAGGTTTTTTTAGATTTAGGGTTTTGTGTTTTTAAAGTTTTTTTACTTCCTTTAGGGTTTGATGTTTCAAATCCATAAGGAGTGTGACATATTTTATTCATTATTAATACTAAAATAATTACAACCAACCCCTAAGGGAAATAAAAATTAAAATGCAAATACACTCATGAAAACCGTAAAAACCTAGAGAAGAAGCAAGGTAATGAGAACAAATAAGTCCTACCTTGAAATGAGGAAGGAGATAACAACCAACTTGTAAAAAAATGATAAAAGACCCATGAGAAAAATAGGTGACCAATCAAATGTTACAAGGCTCTCATAAAAAATGCTAGTCTCTTTGAGGAACTTCATTGTTATTCTAGGTATCAGTACAAAATGAGATGTGAGGCCTATTTTTATAGGAAAACAAGGATGATGTAACACAACTAAGTGTCAAGGATCAAGGGTAATGAGATCCCTAACCTTTTTCAGGGATCAAGGGTCTCATGACCCTCAAAAAATTGATAGGTTGCTTGACTAAATCCAAAAAAAAAAAGTAGGTTTCAAACTTAAGGGATTAGGGGTCTCGATGACCTTTATCTTCCTCAAATCATCTTATGTTCAAAACCTCAAAACAACCCTAAATAAAACCTAAGGAAAAAACATAGGAAAAAGAAAAGAAAGGGAAAAGGGGGAATACAGATGTGGCATCACTAATTGAGCACCAAAACATCAATAATTTCTTTAGAATATGAATTCCTTTATGCCAAAGCTAGTGAGGTCCTAGATAACAATAAAAAAGATATGAGACACTAACAATCACCTAGATGAGAAGAAAAAGAAAAAGGGGTCCCCACATGTCCACTTGGACAACATGGGCATGATTTTTGAAGAATAAAAATTACAACATACTTTCAAAGAAATATTCTCATAAGATTATAACCAGATATAGATCCAAAGGTGAGTCTGTCATGCCCCTGATAGCTTCAGATTTCACCTTTTTATTTTATGCTTTGATTAGGTTGTTAGTTTCTGTTTTGTGTACTCAGGAACTTATAGAATTTAAGGTTTATTTCTGATGTTTTCTACTATGTTCAGTGTTGTGTAAACAATTCTTTTTATCACAACATGATTCAGTATTAGAATAGCATGACTTCTGATATTTCTGTTTGTTTACAGTATTATCTGTTGATTCTATGTGGTTTCAAAATACACTGGAAACATGAACTGATTTTATAGTGATTTCGTTAATTCTAGTTCTGGTCATTATTGTGTCTGAAATCCAATTGGATTATGATATTATTGTTTATTTTCTGTTTACTTACTGTGCCGCTCTTTGGTTGGTAAATTAAAAATATATATATATATACTGGAATAGATTTGTTAATTTTGGTTCATATAAAGCATTTATGAATGCATAAATTTGGATTTGTTATGATGTTACTCGTAATACTCATTTATGTTTGTTATGAGTTAAAATGGTGATTTGAATATTTTAATTCTCATTTTCGTTTATAAGTTCAGATACGTTGAAATAAATGTTAGTTGTTAGTATGTTTAATTAAATTATTTTATTAATGTTAGAAGACTTCAATAATTTAATTAGTAACATAATTTTGTTATGAGTTAGTAATATTGTGATGATTGTTAGTGTACCTAAGATTAATGTTAATTGATTTGTTAGTATATTTTCTTGTTAGTCGACAATGTTAGTTCCTATGTTCTTTATTTTGACTTGTTAGCAGTTAGATGAGGGTGGTAAGTTTTTCTTAGTTAGGTTATAGCTATCGGTTCGAGGGAAACATAAACCTAGAACCCTAAAACTTACGAGGCATCTTTGATTTTGCCATGGCTTTGCAAGTGGATGTCGAAAGGGTAAGGAAGTTATTGCTGTTGCAGTTGTTGGGATTGGTGTGGTACTTGCTCGACATTTGGCATTGCATCGATGTGAGTGTTAGTGTTGAGGGATAAGCTCAAATTAATGAGCTCAAGAGGGTTTAATGTTTCTTCTGCTGAAGCCATTTTTTTCTCTCTGCTTATGGGTTTTCGGTTCTAGCTATTACTAACATCTTTCGTATACTACTGCGAGTGTTTGGGGTTGAGGTTGGCCATGATGTTGTTTCCAGGCTTCTTTCCAGTCGTTAAGATGGGAGTAATGAATGAAGTTTACACACGGCATCTTGTGCACGACTTTGCAGTTTATATCTGTTGTTTTTATCACCATTCATATTCTGGTGTTGATCATTCTTCACGGCTTGCGTTTGGGAAGGTATTCTGGTTCTGGGTTTCTAGGAATCCAGTGGTGGTAGCAGAAGTTTGGCAAGTTTGGAAGTCGACTCGGCCGTAAGCTGTCCCTAAACAAGTAGGGGGCTCTCTAAACTTTATTCACTTTCTATCTATTTTTGTGAACTTATTAGATTAATGATAATGTTGTAAAATGACATTTCATGTTTTTTTCCCAAATTTGTTGTTAATATCAGAAAGTTTCGAGCTAGTTATCAGTAAGCTCTGTTATTGGTGTTAATGTTTGGTCAGTATAGATATTATTGTTACATTGAAAATTTATGGTTATACAAAGTTATTGGGTTTTGGTTGCGGGTTCCTTGTCGTGTCTGTGTTTCTTTTGAAGTTCTGGTTGATTTGGTTTTGTGCACCCGAGTCTCATTTTTTTACCCAGACTTTTGATAGGAGATACAGTATTGGTGAAGGAGTAGATGTTGGATTTTGTTTTCTCATCATTGTGCAATGTGGGTATCTTGGTATTTTGCCATTGTATGTAGTAGTTAGTATTGAAGGTGTTTATGGGGCCGCGGGCTTGTTACTGTTATTTTGTTTGGTAATTTGTTAGGTAGGATCAAAGAGATGGTGTTTTAAGTTTAGACCTTTCTGGGTTTTTGATATGGTTAAGTTTCAACCTCTCCATAGCTAGTAGAAAGAAGTGCGAGCTCAGAGATTTATTGTCGTAAGCCCTTAATACAAGTTCTTTATCAATGTTAGATATAGTATGAATGTCTGAGTATGTCAATTCTGTGATAAACATGTATTGTTTGGTTAGATGGTATTAATACGGTACTTTATCAGATAGACTAAGTAGGAGCTTGCATTAAGTTAAGTGTGTGTATTAAACGTTGGATAAATATTCTCAGTTTTATATAGTTGTAACAGACCATTATGTTCACATCTGTTACTTGGTAGTTTCGATTTGATGTCATTTAGATTAGCAATGTGTGAGTCTATTCCTTTTGACAGTTGACTGTATTCATTATGAGGTTTTAAAATCAGAGAGTAATATTGTTCTTTTTGAATAAAGAAAGTTGTCAGTCGTTATCTGAACAGATTTAGTGTTATGATTACTATCTCGATAGTAATTAAGGATGAAATTTGGTTTTATGTGGATTAAGATGTTAGAAGATGGATAGTAGAAAATGTGATGTCAGATGCTTTATTTCTGTACTTACGTATCATGTTCTGAGCATCTTATAATCTGTTATTGATAAAATATTTTTTTGAGAACTGAAATGTTTATGTAATTGATTAGTAGATTATTTACTAATATTCTGAAATGTTACGTGTAAGTCTATATGATTATATACGAGATGGAATACATGTGTATGTACAAGCTGTGGTATATACAGATATGTACGTCGTCACGAATATAAAAGTATGAACTTATTTATAACATAGCAGAATGTAAAATAAATACTATTATACACGGTTGTGAAAACAAACAGTAAACTCTTTTGGTTGTATCATTTGAATTCCATTTCATGGAAGTTCTTTGTTAACTATGAATGATTCCTGTTTATGATAAGTTATGTTTTGATTCGTTGTAAATAGCATTTTCAATGTGTATATCATTGGTTATGCTGTTATTCAGAATAATGGTTGTAATAATGTAAGAATATTTTGTAAAGGAATTGAGACGATGGTTTCGAATTTAGTCAATTATGAGATGACTGTGACATGTTCCTTTAATGATATCCTGATGTTGGATTCAATAAGTTATTGATGCTATGGAAACAACTGATGGACAAAATTAATTTCTGTGGTTATTTCCATTTTCAGCAGTTAGAACATGTGTTTGTAGATTATGCAAGTGTGATCCTTTAGATTGGGTGGCTGTCATAAATTGAGTAACTTGTGGTGATAGAATTATTATGTCGAATGCCCTTCGACATTAGTCTAGATCCTTATGGGAAACTTTATGATAGTTGATTAATCAAGTGGTAACATTTAAAATTCATGGGTTGGGTTTAAATTTAAAAAGACTAAAATTTTATGGTTTCACCTAGCATATAGGATTGCTACAAGATGTAGAATTCTTATGTTGACACCCATGTACTACTGGATCATTACCTTGTCATATTCTATGCGAGTTTATTTTTGTTTTAAAAAGGAAATCAGTACTTGCCATTGTTTGTGATAGCATATTAAAATGATGTATGGTTACTTTCCTATAGTGTTTTGATGATTTTATGGATATCTTGTAGTATGTCTAAAATTTGTCTTGCAGATATGCGAAGGATATTTATAAACTTTGATTATGTGTCTGAGCCCTATTTGCTTTGTGTTGTTGTGTTCTTATTTGTTCTTTCAGGAATCTAGATGGATAAAACTATGAATCTGGGTCAGTGGTTGGCAGCTGTTAAAATCTATGGAAAATAGATTGTAGCAGTACTGTTGGTTATTAGGGCAGTTTATAGATTGTATAGGAAAACTTAAGCAGAAATCCTACAATTTGTATGTAAAGTTTTTCAATAAAGTGTACTGATGTTTCTCTAATGAAATCTGAAATTATGTATGGACAACTTTGCAATTCAGTTTGTAAACTTATATGTTCAGTTTTGTGGAAGTTAAATAAATAAATAAAAAAATTTCTCTTTGTGGATGTATGTTATTTGATTGGTTTTATTTGGTTTCATCACCTAGTTTTGGGTGGTGTTACATTTGGTATCAGAGCCTAGGTTTTAACACTCAGGGCTTGAGGGTTTTTAAAAGGGTTTTATCATTATGCTTCCGTTAGTGATTTTATTGAACTTTTCTATAGGATTTCAAGCATGCCTCCTGTTACACGAGGAGCACAAAGGCATGGTGATCCAGTTGATGCCAATTTAGGTAGAGGTAGGGGTGGACGACACGGTCGTGGTCGTGGCCGAGGTAGAGGATGAGGTTGCCAAGGAATACATGGCGATGAGCAAGTTGATCCTTTAATAGGAATGGATTAGGAAGATCGAGAGGTACCTCAGGTTGAAGTTCTCCAACGGATTCTTGATAGGTTGGATAACATTGAAGCTAGGAACAATGTTCCAGATGGTGTAGCAAATGCTCAGGTTATACGAGTCCCAGCGGCAGAGGATCCTATTATAAGGACTCAATTGAAAGATCTCTCTAAGATCAAAGGACCATATTTTAATGGTACAGAAGGAGGTACTGAGGCTGAAGCATGGCTTCTAAACATTGAAAGATGTTTTATACTTCATGAGTATCATAGTAATGTAAAGGTGCGATGGACCGCAATGCAGTTAAGATCTTTTGCTTCCATATGGTGGAATATGGAATTAGAACAACTTGGGATTCCTATCTCTCAGGTTACATGGGAATTATTTCTGGAAAGGTTCCGGGAGAGGTTCATGTCCGATTATTGGCAACAAACCAAATTCGAGGAATTCTTCAGTATTACTCAAGGTAATTCCACAGTGGAAATGTATGAGAGAAGATTCTTCCAGTTGAAGAAATATTCTGGATGGGTGGAGAATGATAAGCCCTTGGTACAACATTTTATTAGGGGTCTGAACCCTAGGATTGGCGAGGAGGTGAGAACTTTCAAACCCAAGACGGTGAAAGAAGCGGCTGATCAAGCTAAACTTGCAGAGATGAAGACAGGTTATTCAGTTAAGAGCTCTGGAAATCCACCTTTACAGAATAGTGGGAAGAGTCTGAGACCTTATCAGGAAAATTTCAAGGCAGCAACCAGTGGATCTACCGGTAATTTTCCTAAGAGGAAGTTTGATAAGTTTTCAAAATCAAACAAAAGTTTCAAGGTTCTTGAGCAACCGAAGTCTCAGAAATCAGCTCAGAGTGTGCAACAGAGTTTTGTTTCTCCTCCAGCAAACTCAACTCAGGACAAAAGTACTAAGAGAGGAGCTGAATGCTAGCAATGTGGTCAGTTGGGACACTTACAGTGGAATTGTCCTCTTCGAGGCAATAACTAGGGCAGGTCCAAGGGTACAGGTTCTGAGGCTACTGTTGGTGATTCGGGAAGGAACCACCGTATTTTTTCCACTGTCAATCAGAAACAAGCAGGTCATCAGAACACTATGGTTGAAGCTAGAGGTAATTACCAAGGTAAGAAGATCTCTATCTTGTTTGACTCAGGTGCTACGGATTCCTTTATTTCTTTCAATTTGGTTAAGCAATGTGGTATTCCTGTGAATAAAGCTGAATTGGCATGGCAAGTTGAGTTAGCATCAGGGTCTAAGGTAGAATCGGGTTTGATAGCTTTGGATTGCAAGATTTAATTTAAGGCTTTCACTACTTCAGTCAGCCTTAGGGTGATTCCTCTAGGATCTTATGATATCATTTTGGGAATGGATTGGTTAGTTCAGCACCAAGCTATCATTGATTGTAGAGGGAAGATTATTAATTGTATCGATGATAGTGGAATGGCCAAGTCTATTACAGGTATCAAGAGGCCTATTTCAGTCAGGACTATTTCCGCCAAGCAACTACAGAGATGTTTGCATAAGGGATGTCTCCTGTATGCTATTTCTATCAATGACTTCGATGATCCTATTGCTTTAAACACCAGTTTAGATCATCCAGTGTTGAAAGAGTTTTCAGATGTCTTCGTTTCAGAGATTTCAGGGTTACCACCTTTTAGAGAAGTGGATTTTAGGATTGATCTCCTGCCAGGAACTGAACCTATATCTAAAACTCCCTATCGTATGACTGCTCAAGAGTTGGTGGAACTTAAAGTGCAACTTGAGGAATTGCTTGAGAAAGGGCTTATTAGGCCTAGTGTTTCTCCTTGGGGAGCACCTGTGATCTTCGTCAAGAAGGATGGATCTTTGAGGCTTTGTATCGACTATAGACAGCTGAAAAAAGTCACCATCAAAAATAGATATCCTTTGCCTCGCATTGATGATTTGTTTGACCAAGTGAAGGGTGCCAAGATATTTTCCAAGATTGATCTCAAATCTGGATACCATCAATTGAGGATTCAAGAAGCTGATATTCACAAAACAGCTTTCCGCACGAGATATGGGCATTATGAATTCACGGTGGTGCCATTTGGTTTGACTAATGCACCATCATTTTTCATGAGTCTTATGCAAGGGGTTTTCAGAGCATTTTTGGATAAGTTTGTGGTAGTATTCCTTGATGATATTTTGATATATTCTAACTCCATGGCAGAGCATGAGCAGCATCTAAGGCAAGTTTTAGAATGTCTCCCAAAGAACAAGCTGTATGCTAATCCTGAAAAATGTGAATTTTTCAAGAATGAGATTAGTTATCTGGGTCACATTATTGTGGGAGATGGCATTGCTGTAGATCCAGCTAAGATCAGGGCTATTGTAGAATGGCCAACTCCTTCCAATGTTTCAGAGGTGCAAAGTTTCATGGGACTGGCTAGCTATTATAGGAGGTTTGTGGCTAATTTTTCCAAAATAGCACACCCCATTACATCTCTCCAGAGAAAGGATAAGAAATTTATCTGGTCAGAACAGTGTGAAATGGCATTTCAGCACCTTAAGGAACGGTTGACCAGTGCGCCGATACTAGCAATACCCGATCCTTCCAAGGAATTTGTTGTTTGTACCGATGCCTCTTTGGAAGGATTAGGAGCTGTTTTGATGCAGGATGGCAGAGTCATAGCTTATGAGTCTAGGAAATTGAAGGATCATGAGATAAATTATCTGACTCATGACTTGGAGCTTGCTGCGGTTATGCATGCTTTGACTAAATGGCGGCATTTTCTCTTAGGTCAACATTTTGAGTTGCATACTGATCATAGAAGTCTACAGTATTTATTCACATAGCCCAATCTTAATGCACGACAGCGCAGATGGATGGAGTTTTTATGTGAATATGACTTCGAGATGAAGTATGTCCAGGGTAAAGAAAACAAAGTAGCGGATGCTCTTAGTAGAAGACGTCATGAAATCGCTTCTTTGATTCTTTCAGTTGACTTAAAAGATAGAATACTCCAAAATTTAGTTGCTGATCCTTGGTACTTGGATGTTAAAGTAGTGCTGGATAGTGGCAGTGTTTTGGAAGGCAGATTTGAAGGTTACTCATTTGACTCAGATGGACTACTGATTTATTGAGGTAGTGTCTATGTGCTTGAAGTCGGAGAACTTCGAAACCTAGTTATGACTGAAGCTCATAAAGCACCTTATTCTGCACATCCTGGCATGAAGAAAATGCATGCTGATCTTAGGCAACATTATTATTGGCCGGGTATGAAGAGGGGTATTGCTGATTTTGTAGCTAGGTGCTTGGAGTGTCAGAGAGTGAAAGCTGAGCATCAACATCCTGCTAGTCTACTGCAGTCTCACAGCATACCTGAATGGAAGTGGGATACCATATCCATTGATTTTGTAGTAGGATTACCACTTTCGACCAAGCGTCATGATGCAATTATGGTTGTTGTAGATCGATTAACCAAGGTTGCCC
This sequence comes from Chamaecyparis obtusa, assembly GCA_027943335.1. Lineage (NCBI taxonomy): Eukaryota > Viridiplantae > Streptophyta > Pinopsida > Cupressales > Cupressaceae > Chamaecyparis > Chamaecyparis obtusa. The sequence continues at coordinate 1,524,045 of BSBK01001501.1, forward strand.
ATTTTATTCCTGTCAGATCCACCTATAATGCAGCATCTGTAGCACGGATTTATATGGAACAGATTGTCAAGTTGCATGGGTTACCTAAAAAGATTATTTCTAACAGAGATCCAGTTTTTACTTCTTCATTATGGAGATCTCTTCAACGTGAATTAGGTACTCAGTTGAACTTTAGTTCAGCATATCATCCTGAAAAAGATGGACAAACCGAGCGTGTCAATCAGATTTTGGAGGACATGCTTAGGATGTATGTGATGGATAGGCAAAATAAATGGGAGGAATTTTTGCACCTGGTTGAATTTTCTTACAACAATGGGTATCACAGTTCCATAGGTATGGCACCCTATCAGGTGTTGTATGGTAGACCCTGTAGGACACCTTTGAGCTGGGATAATCTGGAAGACAGAATTCTTCTAGGGCCCGAGATGCTTCAGGATTTGGAACAGCAATTTAAATGCATTAGGGAACATCTTTCTACCGCTCAGGACAGACAGAAGAAGTACGCAGATCTGCATAGAATTGAACGTCATTTTGAGGTTGGGGATAAGGTTTTTCTTGGAGTTAGACCTCAAAAAAGCCCTATTAGGTACGGTAAAGGATCCAAATTGTCTCCTAGGTTTGTGGGACCATTTGAGATTTTGGAGCGCGTGGGTCCAGTTGCTTACAAACTTGCTTTGCCTCCCAGCCTATCACGTATTCATGATGTTTTCCATGTATCTATGTTGAAAAAGTATATTCCTGACATTGCTCACATTCTGAATTGGAACAATATACAGGTGGTAGATGGTCAATTGATGCTGGAACCAATGCAGATAATCTAGCAAAGAGAGCTAAATCTCAGAGGACGCAGAATAGAGCAGGTAAAAGTGTTATGGGATCTTGATGATGAATCATCTGCAACCTGGGAAGATGCAGGAGCTATGAAGATATCTCATCCCCATTTATTTTTAGGCTTTCAGGAGTAAGCCTAGACTGGTGGGGGAGGGTGTCATGCCCTTGATAGCTTCAGATTTCACCTTTTTATTTTATGCTTTGATTAGGTTGTTAGTTTCTATTTTGTGTACTCAGGAACTGATAGAATTTAAGGTTTATTTCTGATGTTTTCTACTATGTTCAGTGTTGTGTAAACAGTTCTTTTTATCACAACATGATTCAGTATTAGAATAGCATGACTTCTGATATTTCTATTTGTTTACAGTATTATCTGTTGATTCTATGTGGTTTAAAAATACACTGGAAACATGAACTGATTTTATAGTGATTTCGTTAATTCTAGTTCTGGTCATTATTGTGTCTGAAATCCAATTGGATTATGATATTATTGTTTATTTTCTATTTACTTACTGTGCCGCTCTTTGGTTGGTAAATAAAATATATATATATATATATATATATATATATATATATATATATATATATATATATATATATATATATATATATATATATATATATATATATATATATATATATATATATATATATATATATACTAGAGTCGATTTGTTAATTTTGGTTCATATAAAGCATTTATGAATGCATAAATTTGGATTTGTTATGATGTTACTCGTAATACTCATTTATGTTTGTTATGAGTTAAAATGGTGATTTGAATATTTTAATTCTCATTTTCATTTATAAGTTCAGATACGTTGAAATAAATGTTAGTTGTTAGTATGTTTAATTAAATTATTTTATTAATGTTAGAAGACTTCAATAATTTAATTAGTAACATAATTTTGTTATGAGTTAGTAATATTGTGATGATTGTTAGTGTACCTAAGATTAATGTTAATTGATTTGTTAGTATATTCTCTTGTTAGTCGACAATGTTAGTTCCTATGTTCTTTATTTTGACTTGTTAGTAGTTAGATGAGGGTGGTAAGTTTTTCTTAGTTAGGTTATAGCTATCGGTTCGAGGGAAACATAAACCTAGAACCCTAAAACTTACGAGGCATCTTTGATTTTGCCATGGCTTTGCAAGTGGATGTCAAAAGGGTAAGGAAGTTATTGCTGTTGCAGTTGTTGGGATTGGTGTGGTACTTGCTCGACATTTGGCATTGCATCGATGTGAGTGTTAGTGTTGAGGGATAAGCTCAAATTAATGAGCTCGAGAGGGTTTAATGTTTCTTCTGCTGAAGCCATTTTTTTCTCTCTGGTTATGGGTTTTCAATTCTAGCTATTACTAACATCTATCGTATACTACTGCGAGTGTTTGAGGTTGAGGTTGGCCATGATGTTGTTTCTGGGCTTCTTTCCAGTCGTTAAGATGGAAGTAATGAATGAAGTTTACGCACGGCATCTTGTGCATGACTTTGCAGTTTATATCTGTTGTTTTTATCACCATTCATATTCTGGTGTTGATCATTCTTCATGGCTTGTGTTTGCGAAGGTATTCTGGTTCTGGGTTTCTAGGAATCCAGCGGTGGTAGCAGAAGTTTGGCAAGTTTGGAAGTCGACTCGGCCGTAAGCTGTCCCTAAACAAGTAGGGGGCTCTCTAAACTTTATTCACTTTCTATCTATTTTTGTGAACTTATTAGATTAATGATAATGTTGTAAAATGACATTTCATGTTTTTTTCCCAAATTCGTTGTTAATATCAGAAAGTTTTGAGCTAGTTATCAGTAAGCTCTGTTATTGGTGTTAATGTTTGGTCAGTATAGATATTATTGTTACATTGAAAATTTATGGTTATACAAAGTTATTGGGTTTTGGTTGCGGGTTCCTTGCCGTGTCTGTGTTTCTTTTGAAGTTCTGGTTGATTTGGTTTTGTGCACCCGAGTCTCATTTTTTTACCCAGACTTTTGATAGGAGATACAGTATTGGTGAAGGAGTAGATGTTGGATTTTGTTTTCTCATCATTGTGCAATGTGGGTATCTCGGTATTTTGCCATTGTATGTAGTAGTTAGTATCGAAGGTGTTTATGGGGCCGCGGGCTTGTTACTGTTATTTTGTTTGGTAATTTGTTAGGTAGGATCAAAGAGATGGTGTTTTAAGTTTAGACCTTTCTGGGTTTTTGATATGGTTAAGTTTCAACCTCTCCATAGCTAGTAGAAAGAAGTGTGAGCTCAGAGATTTATTGTCGTAAGCCCTTAATACAAGTTCTTTATCAATGTTAGATATAGTATGAATGTCTGAGTATGTCGATTCTGTGATAAACATGTATTGTTTGGTTAGATGGTATTAATACGGTACTTTATCAGATAGACTAAGTAGGAGCTTGCATTAAGTTAAGTGTGTGTATTAAACGTTGGATAAATATTCTCAGTTTTATATAGTTGTAACAGACCATTATGTTCACATCTGTTACTTGGTAGTTTCAATTTGATGTCATTTAGATTAGCAATGTGTGAGTCTATTCCTTTTGACAGTTGACTGTATTCATTATGAGGTTTTAAAATCAGAGAGTAATATTGTTCTTTTTGAATAAAGAAAGTTGTCAGTCGTTATCTGAACAGATTTAGTGTTATGATTACTATCTCGACAGTAATTAAGGATGAAATTTGGTTTTATGTGGATTAAGATGTTAGAAGATGGATAGTAGAAAATGTGATGTCAGATGCTTTATTTCTGTACTTACGTATCATGTTCTGAGCATCTTATAATCTGTTATTGATAAAATATTTTTTTGAGAACTGAAATGTTTATGTAATTGATTAGTAGATTATTTACTAATATTCTAAAATGTTACGTGTAAGTCTATATGATTATATACGAGATGGAATACATATGTGTATGTACAAGCCATGGTATATACAGATATGTACGTCGTCACGAATATAAAAGTATGAACTTATTTATAATAGAGCAGAATGTAAAATAAATACTATTATACACGGTTGTGAAAACAAACAGTAAACTCCTTTGGTTGTATCATTTGAATTCCATTTCATGGAAGTTCTTTGTTAACTATGAATGATTCCTGTTTATGATAAGTTATGTTTTGATTCGTTGTAAATAGCATTTTCAATGTGTATATCATTGGTTATGCTGTTATTCAGAATAATGGTTGTAATAATGTAAGAATATTTTGTAAAGGAATTGAGACGATGGTTTCGAATTTAGTCAATTATGAGATGACTGTGACATGTTCCTTTAATGATATCCTGATGTTGGATTCAATAAGTTATTGATGCTATGGAAACAACTGATGGACGAAATTAATTTCTGTGGTTATTTCCATTTTCAGCAGTTAGAACATGTGTTTGTAGATTATGCAAGTGTGATCCTTTAGATTGGGTGGCTGTCATAAATCGAGTAACTTGTGGTGATAGAATTATTATGTCGGATGCCCTTCGACATTAGTCTTGATCCTTATGGGAAAGTTTATGACAGTTGATTAATCAAGTGGTAACATTTAAAATTCATGGGTTGGGTTTCAATTTAAAAAGACTAAAATTTTATGGTTTCACCTGGCATATAGGATTGCTACAAGATGTAGAATTCTTATGTTGACACCCATGTACTACTGGATCATTACCTTGTCATATTCTATGTGAGTTTATTTCTGTTTTAAAAAGGAAATCAGTACTTGCCATTGTTTGTGATAGCATATTAAAATGATGTATGGTTACTTTCCTGTAGTGTTTTGATGATTTTATGGATATCTTGTAGTATGTCTAAAATTTGTCTTGTAGATATGCGGAGGATATTTATAAACTTTGATTATGTGTCTGAGCCCTATTTTCTTTGTGTTGTTGTGTTCTTATTTTTTCTTTCAGGAATCTAGATGGATAAAACTATGAATCTGGGTCAGTGGTTGGCAGCTGTTAAAATCTATGGAAAATAGATTGTAGCAGTACTGTTGGTTATTAGGGCAGTTTATAGATCGTATAGGAAAACTTAAGCAGAAATCCTACAATTTGTATGTAAAGTTTCTCAATAAAGTGTACTGATGTTTCTCTAATGAAATCTGAAATTATGTATGGACAACTTTGCAATTTAGTTTGTAAACTTATATGTTCAGTTTTGTGGAAGTTAAATAAATAAATAAAAAAATTTCTCTTTGTGGATGTATGTTATTTGATTGGTTTTATTTGGTTTCATCACCTAGTTTTGGGTGGTGTTACAGAGTCAACAACTATAATAATCTTACATGCAACCTCTATCTCATGCACTTAATATATAGGAGATACAATACATAAAGCTATCAAATTGTATTAACAACCATGAGCTAAAAAAATATAAAAGTGTTTCTCATCTTATCTCCAATAAAAGATGCCTTACAATGTGTTGAATCACATACCAATATGTGTATCTCCCCTTTTTCAATCATCTATATGTTCAACACATTTAAATTTCCTATTTTGGGAGACTCAAGTTCCAGAGACCATAATTTTTTAATTAGGCTTCTAATTGACAAACTATTTGAATTGTCAAAAATATCTTAAACTTCCCTATCAAGCTTAAACTGGTATGTTCATTTCAAATACTCTTAGACCATTTAGAGACCTTTAATTCCTTCAAAATTAAATTCACAAAATTTCTTCAATGGCTCTTCAAAAATTAAAAAAACTTTAATATCTTCAAATATAGAGATGACCTTTCAATGAAAATTTATTGGCATAGCTACCTATCTTATCCAAACATTTGGGAAAATTTTAGGAAACATACATATTCTCAAATGTAAAATTTGTATAGATAGTAACCATATATAAATACAAGAATGTGACGCATTTTCCTACAAAAAATACTAAAACCTAGATTTTAAGGCCTTATATGAATAAATTGGGCCCTAGAAACATGTCAGAATATAGTGAATTTGATTCAACCAGCATATTTTAGTATTCTATGAGATGCTTCTCCATGTAAAATTTTACCCCAAATCAAGAACCAAGTCTATAGTTGTGACCTCTAAAATTCCTCGCATCAAATATTATATTTAACCAATTATACAATCCATGAGAGGAGATTTATCTTTACCATATCCCATATTAACCATATTAAAGTCTTCATACAATACCCAGGGTTTGTGCAGGATCATGGTATGTCAAAAAGTGGCAATGTGAAAAAGAAGTCCTGATTGAAAAACAACTATAACTTTCAAATAGTATAATATTTTTTAAATCCGAAACATGCATCACATTCTATGCTTCACCTACTACAAGAAAAAATTTTATTTTTTTCAATTTGATGAAGTTTACACTAAGTTAAGGTGGTCAGACATGTGAGCTTTTATATTCTAGACAATCTGTAGCAGAAAAATCATAATAAATTATTTATTTAGAAATAAAATTATAAAAAAATATGTGTAACATCTAGATAGGAGTCTACTACTTAAATCTAGAATATTGTAAAAAAATATTATCATTTGATTGTATTTAAGGTGGTCACATATACACCTACTTCTTATCTTTAACCTGAAATTTTCATACTATTGATAAACTAATTGGAACATAGCTATAACATTCAAATGGTATAACATTTTTGAAATCTAAAATATGTGTCACATTCTATGCTTTTCCTAACACAAGAAAAAAACTAAAAGTTTTTAATTTGATGAATTTTAGGCCAAGTTAAGGTGGTTAGACACGTGAGTTTTTATATTCTCCAAAAGTTGTAGTAGAAAAATCATAATTAATTATTTATTTGAAAAAAATTACCAAAAAATATGCATCACATTCAAACATCAGTCTACTACTTATATCTAGAATCTTATAAAAAAATATTATCTTTTGATTGGGTTTACAGTGGTCAGACATACACCTACTTCTTATCTTTTTCCTAATATTTTTATACTACTACATTGAAATTTGAAATTCTCACCATATAGAATAATTTATTTTCAAAAAAGGGCTAGTATCTTAGAAACTACATTCAATTTTCTATACATTCTCTTACATATTTTATATATAAGATTGATAACTTGTTCAAATTTTTATGTCAACTTTACTAACCCTGATTTTTTTAATTTTCATTGCCACTTAAGGGCCTAGTTTGGCATCCATGATCCTACACATACCCTCCAAATGGCATCAAACATTTATTTAGACATCTATTTTGACAAAATAAATCTCTCGATATCATTAATAAAAGCATAAGAATAATGACAATAAGCTTGATCAAGTAGATGTAAGTGCCAAAAATGTGACAAGTAATCCATGACTTCTATTGCAGTTTCTATAAAAATGAGTGTAAATTGGTAAATTAAGGCAAGCACTAATAGTGAGTAAAAAGAAATTATATTAGCCTCCTATGAGAAAAGGCTATCTAGTGCTATAAATTATATATGAGAATTTCTCACAAGTTATTTCTTGAGGAATTTTGTAAGACCTTGAAAATGTAAGGAGACAAAATTCATGAATGTGAATCAGGAGGCATGTCGTTTCTATCCAACTCCTTAAGAGTGCAAAAATAATTTTGGGAAAAATAATCTCTTGAGAAACTACCCAAATAGATATTGGTAATCTATACTCACTTTTTTTAACAAATCTTCAAAATGTTTAGATAGATTATGAGAGTCACAGAAGACCAAAAGAGAGGAAGGATAAAAAAAAGTATTCTTTGGTAAAGAAGATAATGCATATGCCAATTATAGTTTCTTAAATAATTCAAGCTAATGGGAAGGTCTGTTGGAAACTGCAATTGAAACAATGGTTGTATTGTCATTGATGTCAAACCTGAACTGGTAAGACTGTTGCTACTTAGGAAAGTACTATATCTATTTGAGTGTTGCTAAGGGGATAGGCAAGCTTGGTAAAAATAGCACCTAAGAAAAGGTTGAGTTATCTTGATACTACAAAGTGTACTTGACTATGTTTCACATTGATGAGACAATGTATTGTTTATACTACTAAGACTGAAGACTAAAGTGGTAGGCTTGACCGAGAAAAGAATGGAAAAATCATGTTTAAGCCGAGTAATGTTAGTGTCGACCAAGTTAGTATATGCCGAGAAAAATTATAGTGCTGACCGAACAACAGTTAATTGCAAAGGAAGACAGTGTAAGCTGAGGAAACATTTTTAGTAATGATTGAGCTTTCTACATGAAGACCAAGTAGTTGATCACAGTATTGACTAAGCATCAACAATTTTATATTTGAAGAGAATTTAGTTTTGGAGCCGACATTGTTGAATTCTTGGATTATGTAAAACATGTTGACTTTATTTATTGATTTTTTGAAAGCATTAAATGCACTGTAAAACATTTTATTGTAAATCTTTAAGAGATTTGAGATGATTCTAGAAAAGGAGCCGAAGAACATGAAGCGGGTAGATTCAATGAATCTGACCTAACCCTAAGATCTAAAAATGAGATTGAGTGGCATAAGATGAGTTAACCTAATTGAGGAAAGTATAAAGGGAACCTGAGCATTTGGATATGCAAGTGCATGGATGAATAGAGAATGTTGGAAGATCAGTAAAGTTTTATTGACTATATAAGCAGAAAAGGCTGAAGGAGAATTATGGTGGTTACTTGAAGAAAAGTTTTGAGCAGATCAGAGATGGAGATGGAAAAGTTTCAAAGTTAGTAAACTAGCATTAGTGTACGGAATCAGATCTGATATTTGCAAAGTGAGTTGTATATTTTTCAGATAAATATTACTACTACTTTCTAACCATTGTAACACTCAAAATCCTTTTAACAGAGGTTGACCTAAAAGTCATATGATAAATCCTTTGAACAAGGTTGCATTCTAATAGAGTTTATGTAAGTCCTACAACAAGGCTCACTTTTAATAGGGTGATTGAAATCCTTTAACCGGGTCACACCTGATAGTGTGTATTGTAACCTTTGATAGGGTTGGCTTTTTACCGAGCTCCCTTCAGAAGAGTGAAAATAATAGTAGCATGTTACAAAGTGGTTTTTCCCAAATTGGGTTTCCACTATAAATCCTGGTGTTAATACTTGTGTGAATGTTTTTGTTTGAACATTTCTATTTTTTACAAGTTAAGTTACAGCTGGGTAGTCGATTGCATTGTTATATGTTTCTATTATTGAATCAGTGATGACTGAGTTTGTTTTGGTTATTGGATTTGATTTAGGGAAAAGTTTGTAAGTTTGTTTTATACATCAGGACCTGAGAACAACTGATTCACCCCCCCTCTTTGTTGTTCTAAATCATATGAGCAATTGGTATTAGAGCTTTGTTGCTTATTATTAGTGTTGACAAAAATCAAGTTTAAAGGGGCTTGAAGCAAATGATCAAGATGTATAAGGAGGTACCAAAGCTGAATAAGGAAAACTTCCTTGCATGGAAAAGCTTGATGAAGCTACATCTAGATAGTATTGGTGACTCTACAAAGTACTACATTGAGAATAGCTATGTCTCACCTATCGCACCTTTGACTCTCAAAGAAATGAGAGCTAAGAAAGAACATAATCAGACAATGCTAGAAATTGCATCTTCCCTAAGCTATCCAGAATTTGAGGACATCAAGGATTGCACAACTACTAAGGATATGTGGGACACACTTGCAAGGATCTATGGTGGTGACTTAAATGTACTGAAAGCAAAGGTCAAGAGTCTTAGAGGTAAGTTTGATGAAATGAGAATGCAAGAAGGTGAAAACATTGCACAATATTGTGGTAGAATAAAAGAAGTTGTGAACGCTATTAGAGGAGCAAATGGGGCTATTGATGATGAAACTATAATCGGGAAAGTACTAAGAACCCTACATCCTATATATGCTATTAAGATCTTAGCTATTCAAGAATCTAGATGCAACTCTGCTAATGTGCTTACTTTGGAAAGTTTGGTTGGTAAGTTGACTGCTTTTGAACTCTCTAACTATGATAATTTCACTGCTTGAAGCATTGGTAATGTTGAATCTACTTTCAAGTCACAACTAGTTCTGAACAAGCCAAAGAAAGAAAAAGAAAGATGCATCAGAGAAAGTGAAAGTGATAATGAAAGTGAAGGTGATAGTGACACTTCTGATGAAGAAGTAGAAGATCTAGAAGCTCTTATGGCTAGAAGACTGAGAAGGGGAAAAGGAAAGTATAAAGGTAAACTCCCTATTATATGTTTTGCATGTAATAAAGTTGGTCATATAGCTACTAGATGTCCTGAGAGGAAGGATAAAGATGATGAAAGGAAAAGAAAACACAAAGATAGAAAAGATGACAGAAGCTACCGATGGAAAAAAGACTACAAAGGAAAAGGTAAAAAATCTTGTTACATTGCTGAAAAAGAAACTGACACTGATAGTGATGATTTTGAAATTGAGGTTGTCTATGTTGCAATGAAAGATGAATGTGATAAGGATGAGAAAATTGCATTGATATCCTATGTGAACAAGAATGATAAATGGATTATTAACAGTGGTTGTTCACATCACATGACTGGTGACAAAAATAAGTTTGAGACTCTACATCATTACAAAGGTAAAAGTGTAAAATTTGGTAATGATGCACCATGTCCTCTTAGAGGAAAAGGTTTGATTAAACTGACTGATAAGATATCTTGTGAAAATGCATATTGGGTTGAAGGTCTTAATTATAATTTGTTAAGTGTTGCTCAGCTTAAAAAAACTAGTTACCGAGTGGAATTTCATCACAAGCAAGCTAAAATATTTGATGCTACTGGAGAACTAATTGGAAGTGGAGATCAGACTAGAGGTAATTTGTTCTATCTTGACCTATCTGAAGAAACATGTTTAATTGCACAACTTGATGATAGTTGGTTATGGCATAAAAGGCTATGTCATGTTAACTTTGACAATCTGGTAGAGATAAGTAAGAAGAAAAAGGTAAGAGGTCTACCTAGATTGAAGAAACCTGAGAATGTGATGTGCAAGGAATGTCAGTTAGGAAAAATGACAAAGTCTAGTTTCAAGAGAAAATCCTTTACTTCTGAAAACATTTTAGATTTGGCTCATACTGACCTTTGTGGACCTATGGGTGTACAAAGTTAATGTGGTGCTAGATAATTTATCTTATTTGTTAATGATCATACTAGGATGATGCATGTAATGTTTCTAAAAGAAAAATCTAAAGCTTTTCAATTCTTTAAGTGGTATTTGGCTAAGGTTGAGAAGGAGATAGGTAGAAACCTGAAATGTCTTAGATCTGACCAAGGTGGAGAATTTACATCAAATGAATTTAATCTATTTTGCAATGATAGAGGAATTAAAAGACAAATGTCTGCACCTAGAACAACTCCACATAATGGTATAACAGAAAGGAGAAACAGATCTATCTTGGATTGTGCAAGGACATTGTTGATTGAAAAGAATGTGGCACAAAAATACTAGAAAGAAGCTATAAGCACTGTTGTCTACACTCTTAACCGGGTATAGATCAAGAAAGAAAGAAATGAATTTGATAGCAAAAGAGAACCAAAAGATTTAGATCTTTTGTGTAAATTGAGGAAGAAGAAGAGGCAAGTAACAGACTTGCACCTGATGCTGAGTCTCGAGTAAGAAATGTCAAGCAACAGACAGATGTTGCCGAGCATCAGGAAAATAGTGCCAAAAAAGAACAAGAACATGTTGAGCTACAAGAAAATGTTGTTGAGTATCAGGAAGAGGTTGTCGAGCATTCAGAAGTTGAATCTGACAATCTTGTTGAGGAACATGATGAAATAGAGGAGAGAGGAGCTGAACCTATTTTGGAAAAATATGTAAGAAGACATCACAAGCCTGAATAGATAATTGGAGACAAAAATACTAGAATTTAGACCAGAAGTAAGACTAAGGATCCAACATGCCTGCTGTGTGAATTTGAACCCAAGTCAACTAGAGAGGCATTGGAGAATGAAGATTGGATACAAGCAATGAATGAAGAGACTGACCAGATTGAGAAGAATGATACTTGGACTCTGGTGTCGAGACCTAAAAATAAAAATGTTATAGGAACAAAGTGGGTGTTTCAGAATAAGATGAATGAAAATGGTGAAATCACTAGGAACAAAGCTAGGCTGGTATGCAAAGGCTACACACAAGAAGAAGGAATAGATTATGGGGAGACATTTTCCCCTATAGCTAGATTGGAAGGAGTAAGAACTCTAATTGCATATGCTTCTTATAAAGATTTCAAGGTATATCAAATGGATGTCAAGTCTTCATTTTTGAATGGTATACTAGAAGAAGAAGTTTACATAGAACAACCAGAAGGTTTTATTGATCCAAACAGAAGACACATGGTGTGCAAACTGAACAAAGCACTATATGGATTGAAGCAAGCTCCCAGAGCATGGTATGAGAGGTTGCACAACTACTTGATACAGATTGGATTTTCAAGAACAAATGACACAAGCAATCTGTACATGAAAGATGAAGAAGGTAAAGGTATCTTGTTGGCAAAAAAAATTGTGGATGACATTATTTTTGGTGGACAAGATGCATTGTGTAAAATATTTTCAAATGAAATGCAAACTAAATTTTAAATGAGTATGTTTGGTGAGATCAAATTCTTTGTTGGTTTACAAGTATATCAGAGGAAGAATGGAATTTTCATTACACAGTCTAAGTATGTTAATAAAATACTGAAAACTTTTGGGATGGAAGATGCTAAACTAGTGGGAACTCCTATGGTTACTAGACAAAAGTTATCTAAGAATGATGATGCTGCAGAAGTGAATCAAAATTTGTACAAATCCATGATTGGAAAATTATAGTATGATGTACATAGTAGACCAAATATTGCATTAGCTATTGGGATTGTGGCAAGATTCTCTACCAATCCTAAGGAAAGACACATGATGGTTGTGAAAAGAATTATGAGATACTTGAAAGGAACTGCTGACTATGGTCTATATTATAAGAAGGATGATAAATTTGAACTCATAGTTTATACAGATGCTGATTGGGTAGGAAATGTAGATGATAGAAAGAGTACTAGTGGTGGAGCTTTCTTTCTTAGATAGAGATTAGTCTCCTAGATGAGCAAGAAACAAAATTGCATTTTCCAATCTACTGTCGAGGCCGAGTATGTTGCTGCTACAGTAAACTGTTCAAACTTGGTATGGATAAACCAATTGTTGATAGGCATGAAAGAAGAAATCATTGAACTTGTTGTTATTTTTTGTGACAACACAAGTGATATCAATATTTCTAAGAATCCAGTGATGCACACTAAGACCAAGCACATAGCAATCAAGTATCACTACTTGAGAGAATTAGTTCAAGATAAAGAAGTCCAAATATGTGAATACAAAAGAACAATTAGCAGACATATTCACTAAAGGTTTACCCAGAGAAGCTCATGAGTATTTTAGAAGTCAATTAGGGGTCCTTCCCCTAACTGAGGTTGCCTAGACAAGCTAGGAGCACTGCATCAAATGTGCTACAGTAGAATATTTGACAAATTGATGCAGAAGATTGTCACACTTTAGGGCTGGCCTAGAGTTGTGAAAAGAAGCAAAGACAAGGAATTAGTCATAAGCAAGATGACAAAGGGAGAAAATACTGAGCTACACAGATATTATCTACATCTGATGGATGTATGTTTTAGTTTCTGCTTTGGCATTTTTGTCAAAGAGGGAGATGAACTGATATGATAACACATGACACTGAAGCTAAGGATGATGAACTAAAATGAAGGATAGGATAAAGGGAGATCTTAATACTTTTGACGGTCACAGAAGTGAGGCTTATAAGATTATGAATCAGAATGAAGCTAAGGATATTATAAATAATTCTTTGATGAACAAATAAGTTTTTGGAATCGTTGGTAATCCATGTGTTATTCAGGTGATATCATATGGTGTTTCCATCAATGCCAAAGAGGAAGATTGTCAGAAACTGCAATTGAAACCATTGTTGTATTGTCATTGATGTCAAACCTTAATTGGTAAGACTGTTACTACTTAGGAAAGTACTATATCTATTTGAGTTTTGCTAAGGGGATAGGCAAGGTTGGTAACAATAGCACCTAAGGAATGGTTGAGTTATCTTGATACTACAAAGTGTACTTGACTATGTTGCACATTTATGAGACAATGTATTGTTTATACTACTAAGACTAAAGACTAAACTAGTAGGCTTGACTGAGAAAAGAATGGAAAAATTCATGTTTAAGCTAAGTAATGTTAGTGTAGACCGAGTTAATATATGCCAAGAAAAATTATAGTGTCGACCGAACAACAGTTGATTTCTGAGGAAGACAGTGTAAGCCGAGGAAACCTTTTTAGTAATGACCAAGCTTTCTACATGAAGACCGAGTAGTTGATCACAATATTGACCGACCATCAGCAATTTTATATTTG